>LT635915.1:44896-65862 GCA_900128565.1 Stramenopiles sp. TOSAG23-6 | reverse complement strand
CTTCAGGGTTTAGCTCTACGACTTCTACTACTACGTACTGTTTTTGTTAGGACACTGTAAAACTATTACAAGCTTCTACGAATAAAGCTACGCACCTGATAACGTATTTATCCTTCAAATTTTTATTAATTGTATTTGAATCATAGTTCTGGACTGTAATTGCGATGAATAGATTTGTTTTATCGAAACAGCTTCTCAATAGCTACTGTCACGTTGGTCGACAAAGGATGTGTGTTTCAACAACTCCGTCTAGTTCGTCACTTACTCGGAAAAACACTGCAGTTGGATTTACTGTTGCAGGATTTGTTGGTTGTGTATATTTTTATACAATGTATAAGATGCGATTAGGTGTAGAAAATGATTTGGATATTTTGGATCAAATAGATGATACAGTAAGGCCCACTTCAGATGGTTTAGTTTCCGTTGCAAGAGGCAAAGTATCGGGAGGTAACTCTGGTCAATCAAGTCTTGAGCCAGTGAGTGATATGGCAAAACATGCCCATGCTGCAGCTGTTGCCGAAATAGCTAAAATGCAAAAGAGTAAACCATCTTCTAAACAAAGTTCTGGTTGGTTTAGTGGCTGGTTTGGAAGTTGACAGACTGTAGTCATTATTGTTAATATTTTTACAGTATATTTCATTTTTGAAAGTGTAATCTTTGACTTTATTTTGAAACACATTAAAATGAAACACTTCTCAATATTATATTACATCATATTATCATATTATGATTCGTCTGAAATTAGCATCATACAATAAAACACATCTTATGCCTAAAAACACGAAATAAGAAAAATAAATATCACTCGAAATTGACAAATTCAAAATTCGACTCGCGCTCCTATGCTATATTTTCTATATTTTCTCTAATATATATTATGCTGCGTTTTTTTAAGTCAAACACATTCTGCTTGCATGTTCTGTATTAAGGCGAGTACTGCCCCATATATTTTTTACACTTTCTGAGATTTGTTGTGTATGCCTTCAGAGCAAATGTTTTTTTTTGTAGTGACACTATTATGTCTTCATCTATCCACCCCTGTGTACTATTTCGAAAATTGGACTGAAGAAAGTCCAAATCAATTTGATACATTGCGTTTGGATAGTCGTACTACGCATAAAATGGACGATACAAGTAATCTTCCTCGGATTGAAGTTAATCCAAAATCTCGGAATCAGGCGGCAAAAGGAGTAGCAGATTCTATGGCATCTTTCATACAACTTGGTGAAGAAATCGA
Organism: Stramenopiles sp. TOSAG23-6; assembly: GCA_900128565.1. Classification (NCBI taxonomy): domain Eukaryota; species Stramenopiles sp. TOSAG23-6. The sequence continues at coordinate 64,625 of LT635915.1, read as the reverse complement.
AAACAGACGTTCGAAACATCGTGCACAGTCGGGTTTAGGTATGGAATATGCGGCTATTCCAATGTTACCTCACAGAGGAGTACGCGTTAAAGCAAAATTCTGTCAAATTTGCACCATGACAATGGATATGGATGCTACTGCTGCTGCTCTAACGGATCATATGGCATACGCAATGAAAGAAGCACAACTTTTTGGTCGTCGTGAAGTGATTAAATCCGAGTTACAGCGCTCAAAACGTGAGGCTGAAGGTCGTTTAATTAGAGGTGCAAATGGTGGTACAGGTGATCCGTTCTATGGTACAGAAAGTGATAATCCTGAACGACTAAAATCAGATTCAGCAGAGCGAGAATGTCTTAAATTATCTAACAAAACCGAAAGGGATAAATGTCTAGCACAAGCGCATATTCCTGGTGAAAATGGTTCACCAAACCTACAGACTGCAAAAGATGTCGCACAGGCACGCAATCCGAGAGAACCTAATCGAAGCGTAGTTGATGTCAAGGATGGACTTTCGGATGACGCTGAAGCAAACCCTATAAAAATAATGTCAAAGGCTCAAAGAGAACAAGCTGAATTTGAGGATGCACGAAACTCTGAAGCTGAACAAAAACGAAGAAATGAACAAACTAAAAAAGATGAAGCGTTGTTGAAAAGAGATAATCAAAGATCTAAAACTGCCAAAGAACAGAGAGCAGCATGTAATAAGAAATTTAAAACTCCAAAGAGTAAATGGGATTGTATTGTGTTAAAATGTACAGAAATATATTCAGATGACAACTCTGGAAAAAAAGGATGCATCCCGCCTGAACCAAAAGATTCATTTCGTTTTCAAAGTAAAGAGGAACTCAAAAATATTTGGGTACAGCAACATCCAAACACGGAGAAAGATTTATTAGGTTTAGATGGATTAGCTGAAGAATGGGAGCGACAAAATAAAATGTCGACAATGGTGCAAAATATACAAAATGATCCTTATATGAAGCGTTTTAATGCAAAGACTGTCTATTTGGAAACATCGGCAGAAATAAATTTGTCAGACCTTCCACATACTGTAAAGAATGAGCACTTAATGGATCCTAGTCTGGATAAAGGTAAACCTATGTGGGATATGGATACGAACCATGGCACTGGATTTGAAGATCAAGGTGCAACAAACAATTCTGCACGGGTGGACTCAAATGGTAATCCAACAAATGCTGGTGCAATGAGTAATGGTAGTATGCAAATCACAGAGATGTTTGTCTGTGTAAATGAGAACAATAAAATGTTATTAAATGCACTATTTCTTGGTATAGCATCACCTGAGGTAACAGTGGAATGTGTAGATGCATATGAAGCTATCGCAGAAAATAATACTGAAGTAGCTCTAGAAGATGCTAAAAATGAAGAAATGGAAAAATCAAAGAAAGGACAAAAAGAAAAAACTGAAAAGGAAAAGAAAATATGCTCTACAATTGAAACTGATACTTTATGTGATATTGAAGAAATGTGTATATTTGATAAAGGTACAAATAAATGTGTTATAGTAGGATCAAAACTTCATGATACCCCTGGAATTATATGGGCTGGAGGATCTGTATGTGATACTGTCAAAAATCTTGATACAGCTGAAGCATGTGAAAATGCTGCTGGAGGATGCGTGTACGACTATTTAGAAAACACATGCTCTGGAGCTGAAATATGTACCACCGTTGAAGATAGAGATTTGCTTAGTGACGTTGTATGTCTTGCTATTGTAGGTGCTTGTATATATGATGATGAAAAAAAACTATGTGNTGTATCAAAATATACTAGAAACCCTTCGCTTGGAGAAAGAGAAGCAAAAGAAGCTCGAGACAACTACGTAGAGAAAGGTGAAATATATGCACCAAATCAACAAGGTTTCTTATTCCCTGGAAAATGGAAAAGTAAACCAGAAGAGGCGAATATTCTCCGTCTGCCGCCCGAAGCCAAAACAACGACTAACTCGGATTTACTTACTTGGTACGAAGAGAAACAATTGAAGGAAGCTCATGAAATGAATACTGGTAACGTTCCGAATAAGTATAAGGAGACCAAAGAGAGTGCGGAAACTGCGGATCATTTAGTTTGATTTAAAAGTACTATTTATTTAATAATATAAAATTATAACGTTTTTTAAATTGAGTACAAATTATTTACATCCTTTGAAAGAAATGCTCGTACTCTCTCAAATACTATAAATTGAACTATATTGAAAGGAACAATACGACTAGCCACTGGTACAAACCCTTTAAAAAATGCACCGAAACCTTCATGCTTAACTGTGACACGAACACAGTCGCCAATAGATGTGAATTGTGATCCGCTTATCATCATTCGTGATTTAATAACATCAAAGGGTAGCGAAATAAATGCTGCCAAGACTCCTGATATAGCACCACTCGAGAAGTGTAGCCAAATATTATCGTCACTACCTGGAAAATATGATAATAACCACTTTTTACTCAAATCGTAGCCACCAAGTTCCACGGAGTTGATGAAAAATGCACGTAAAACTATTGTATCGAAATATATCAAGAAGGATACTCATTAACTTATGATTAAATATTACTTGACGATAAAAACGAAATAGTACATGAAATAAAAAATAAAACATACCTGTTGGAGAACAACCCCGCCACAGAGACAAAACGCCATCGTTAACAATGCAATTTCTCCAGCATGCTATGAGACCTCTTTCACTCAATTTCCCGGTAATATCACCCTGGAATCGAACTTTCAATAGATCAGCAGGATTTGAACAAAGATTAGAGAGTCCTCCAGCTGTTCCACCAGCCAAAAGACTACCAAAGAGGGAGTTATTTCCAAATAAAGTCGCGTAAAAGTCACGAACTGGTTCATAGATATTCAATTTCCCTCCGCAGTAAATGACCTGCCGTGCAACTCCCGGTGATACTCCTTTCCATAACGCTAAAGGTCCTTCACTTTGTACGATGCCTGTTATTACCTGTAAGTTACGCCCACGAGCACACATTGAACCTTGGGCAAGTTGCATTCTTGTTTTCATTACTTCACAAGGCATTGTAAAGACCTCACCTATTGATCCTGCCATTGCACCTGCAAAAAACTTCACCCAAAACGGTTCATCGTTAGCAGCCTGCATGTTGTATGTGATACTAAAAGTCAATATCAATAACAACATCCAATCAAAGGTACAAGAAATATAACATCAAAAAGTGGCAAATCGGAATTTCGGAAATAGCTAATTTCCTTTTGAATTTTTCGATTCAGCGCATATTCTAGTATAGGCCTAGTGCCTAAAAAAATTCAATTGGTAATTCCAATAAGAGTTACATATACAGTACCTATATGAGCTGTACCTGGAGGTACTTTACACGGTTTTAGAACAATAGTTCTTATTGAGTAAACTAAAGAATTCATTCATTGCATACACATTTTACTCAAGTAGTATAGTATATTTACATAATAATCAGTCTCTTCTTTACTTTGGGAAAGATTAGAGATAATGGCTCGCAGAAAGACAGCACGTCTGTTGAAAGGAAATCTTCTTGAGACGCTAAAGAACGCTCCAAAATCCAAGAAAAACACAATAGCACAGCATACATCAAATTCGTCAGCAAATATGGTAAATAGAGGTAGCGTAAATCCTCAAGTGTCATCTACTATGCGTAATATGGTCAATAAAACATCTACGCCAGAAGCAACATGCTTCACAACACGTAGTCACTATCCAAGCGTAGAAGCCGCACTTGATGATTGCATCAACCATGTTGATAGTTTTTTCCATGTCGAACCATCATTATGTGTTGTTCATACAAATTTTCCAAATGCTTTGGGATTAGTTAGTCGGCGATTAACTAAAAAGGGTTGGCTTGCTGTTGGAACTGACACACAGTCTCTTACTGAAGGTCCAGCAGCGACAAGATTTGTTCAAATCACTGCAGCAAAAATAGAGACTAAAGATCAAACTAACGAACCTTTATGCATCAAGGATGTTCAAGAGAATAGTTTAATACCACTAACAACGGAAGGGGAAATTATTTTACCTTCAGAAATAGTGTCAAATATTTCCACATCTTTTGACAAAATATGTAGTCCACATTTTTTATTTTTTGGTACAAATTCCTTCTGCTATGACAAACTGATTGATCAAATATCAACGATGTATCCATATTCTGCTACAGTTTGTGGGGTGTCCCAGTCGATTAACAGTGATAAATTTGATGTTTCATATGGTGGTAATGTTTTCATTGGTGAACATGTTTGTAAAGAAGGAGCTGTCGGAATTGCTTTACCTAGTCCAACAGCGGGTTTTTTAACTGAATTAGTACAATCAATTTATGGTGATGTGGAGTGGAATAAACTTCACATATACGAAGACATTGCTGCACTCATGTTTCAAATAAATTCACATAGTAGTACATCTGAAACGATATCTAGATCTCAAAATAATTACAATAGTACAAAGTATGTAGCTAATACACCTCACGTTCCATCTCAAGATATATTATCTGCTTTAGACCGATTAGATTTTGATAATACAGTTGAAAAAAACTTCAACGATATACAGGAGCACAATTCAATGGATGATCATGATGAAGATGAAATTGATTATGATAAGAAACTTGAAGAGTTGTGGGCATCTGAAGAGGATTATGATTTTGAAAGAGAAGATAGTGATGATAACATATATGAGAGATTTACATACCTGGAGGACAATGACGAAACTAATAACCAAAAATTGGACTCTCCATTATGTCAGGATTTAACTATTAATTTACTAAAAGTACAAGCTACAAGCTCAATGTATAGTACGTCTGTTATTTATCCTGGTTTGTGTCATTATATTGATATAGTCTCTCATAGTGATAGAATCATTGCCCGTGATTGTATAGAAAATGGAGTTGCTTTGGGTGTTGAACTTGAAATTACAGAGGAAACTAGAAATGATGAAATCCTCGACAAAAATAGTATTTCAGAATTGAATGATTTGTGTACATATAACGATGACACTGGTGTAGGCACAATGGTTGAAGTAATAAGTATTGAAGATATTCGTACTGATGGTCAGTGTCGTATACTTGTACGAGGTTTATCTATATTTGATATTCATCGTGAATGGTATAAACCAATGTCATTTGGAGCTAAATCTGCACAAGTCACTATTAGAGAACCTACTTTTTATACTGAGAAGAATGCAATAGATGAATCAAAAACGAGTTTGTCTGCTGAAGAATCTAGAGACATATATAATATCTATAGTAGACTATGTGACATAGATAATACCTCTCCAAAGTGGTTACTATCTTCAGTGTCACATCTTCCTGAAGGACTTGAAAAGCTATCAAGTATTCATTCATGTATTTCGAATTTTACTGATGAATCCTTCAATGAAGATAATTTTTATGGAATACGTAATGATATATGTATACATTTATTCTCATTCTGGGTGGCATCTATTTTACCAGCTCCACTGGCAATGAAAACACAATGGTTACGGGAAAAAAACACAAAAAGCCGCTTACGTTTACAAAATATTTTTATTTTTTCTTGCAAAGGCCCAAAAGGGAACATTAAATAATTATTGCTTTGAACCAAAATATGTAACGAATAAATTTGCTATACAATAAATACATATTTCATGTAAAAGTAAACAATGCATCCCGCGAAGAAAGATTTAGTGCGCATATTTTATATGGGGGCAAGACAAATCATTTCTGGGGAAATATTATAGTATATCTCTAAATCTGAAGCAGACAATTTATACAATTTAGCCACAAGCACATTTTTTAGTTCCCGATGTTGTACCAGGTGAAAATTGTGTATGGCGTGTTTGTCTCCTTTCTACAATTCCACCTTCTAAGATTCTATCAACTGTTGTGTGAGCAACTTGCATAAATGCTTCTGTTACATTGATATTATCTTTCGCACTGGTTTCAAAAAACGCCATGCCATACTTCTTCGCAATTTTCTCACCTTCCTCAATACTTACTCGCCTTTGGCTGGCAACATCACATTTATTTCCAATCAAAACTTTTGTCACACTCTTATCTGCGTGCTGGTCAATCTGAGATACCCAAGTATGGATATTTGTGAAACTGTTTGGATCAGTTATATCATAGACCAAAAGAATTCCCTGAGCACCCCGAAAATATGAAGTAGTTATTGTCCGAAATCGTTCCTGTCCTGCCGTATCCCATATCTGTAAGCGTACTTTTTTGCCCTTATAGTCCAGTAGTTTGTTCTTAAAGTCGATGCCTATCGTAGTAATAAATGTTTTTGAGAATGCATCCTGTGCATATCGTAGAAGCAAACACGTCTTTCCGACTCCTGAGTCACCAATCATTAGCAGTTTCACCTAAATTGTAAAAATAGGTTGTAAGGGAAGTAAAATAAGAAAATGAAATGTAATTAACGGAATATAGATGATTCTGTTAGGCTCAAACGCGGAGAAAATATATGCAAAAGAATTATTGAAGAAAAACTAATTACCTGTACGTCATAATCATCAAGGTCATCCATTGTGGGATATACCAGATTTCTCTACTCAAATATAGTGGAATGCTTCTGATATTCAACCGATAATTTCAATAAATGTTCCTCTTAAAGATGAAATACTAATGCCGAATAACTCTTCTTCTGTGAAGTTTTCAAGTTTGTTATATTGCTGTGCAATGAACACCGTAGTCCGTAGAATGACAATTGCCAAGAAAAAATAACACGAATTCCGAAAAATCTGAAAATGACAGTTTTTGACCCGTTCGTCGACGACGACGACGACGTTACAACTTTCAAAGTATCCAATAGCCTTATTTTGCTTCAAGAAGGTTTATAGTGATTGTATTTTTGGGTATAAAAAGACAATAATGTCCAATAAATCGGGATGGACAAATGAGCAGAAAGAATTGGAACGAGTTTTTACTCGTTTATGCAACTTTGCAGAAAAGGAAAGAAAACACGTCGAGTTGAAACCAAAATTGCAGTGGCTTGAAAAAATACAGAGCTATCGGAAACGTCCAAATGTATTGAAGATCCATGACGATAATGGAAAGGAAATGAGTGATGCTGATCTAGATTCAAAATATGATCAACTGCAATATGAAGTAGCAACAATAAAGAGTGGTATAGAAAAAATTATAGCTTCAAGTGACGCTAAAGTGAAAGTCTCAGACATAAACGAAGCACTGAAAACCTTAGGTGTCACAAAGAAGCGACAGGAAATTGAGGAAATGATTTGGGAGGTTGATGAAAACTTGGATGGTTGTGTTGATTGGGAAGAATTCCAGTTAATGTTTGAACGGAATATGTCCGATACGACAGGCTTGGAACCTTTCCAGCTGTTTAATGTGGTACAGTTTATGATGTATGATAAGGATAATAGTGGCGCTGTTTCTATAGATGAAACAATGACAATGCTTTATCAGAGGTACGGGAAAGACCGACTAGAGTCAGAACTACAAAAGTTATTTGGTAAAGATTTAAAGACGAATGATGGTGATGGTGAGCTATCATTCAGTGAATATTTACGTGTTGTAGAAAAAAGGATTCCAGAAAAAAAAAAAAAAGTTAGTCCAAAAGGAAAACGAAGATAATTGAAATAGTTCTAGAATGCTATGCTTTGGTATAATATATAATTACATACTTACAAACGGTATGTATATATATATATAGAGAGAGAGATCATTTATTTATGTTTATTTATGTTTTGGTGTATAAACAACACATTGAGAAATTGTTTTCATCTTAAGTTTCATATTTATATTTTTACTTCTTGTGCTTGCTGGATACTCGTTCCACTTGTACTATTTGATACTTCGTCCTCCGGGACAATCTCTCTTTTTGAGAGCTCTGCTTCCTGTATAGACTTTCTAATTCTAGATACTACCATCTTCGCAGATCCTCGTGTATCAACAGGTAACTGACGTTGAATGTCATCTGCGTTAACCATATAATCACTCTTTGCTTGGCCAGCAAGAAACATTGAACCTTTTCGGTTTGTACTTTGAGTGAAATTGTTGTTGGCTGAAGTTCCTTCACTTCCAAATGATGCTTTTGCAGCTGATCTTCTGGAACCATAAGTACTACTCTTCCTTGATACCGAACGCAGAGACTTTGGTGTTTTTTTACGGGTTGATGCTTTTCTACTGAAGTTGTTACTTGACCTACCTCGAAAACCAACGCCTGATTTTATACTCAAGACGCTACTCGATCTAGCACTTATATTACCAGATCTAGCACTTATATTACCAGATCTAGCACTTATATTACCAGATCCATCTTTTGTTGAAACACTTATTCCATCATCGATATTTTCTCGTTCTGGTCGTTTATATTTGATGGCACCTAATTTTGGCAAAGTACTGAAGTTTGTTACACTTTTGTGTTCAGATCTATTAAATGAGTCATCAACACCCCATGGAGATTCTGGACCCGAAAGTATATTGCGAAGCAAGGCATGGGCTTTATCTGCTGAAAGTGATTGTTTGCTGAAATTGTATTCATTGCTGTCATTAGCCAAATTCTGTTCCATTGAAGAATGTATGTTTGTTTCAGCACTAATTGATGTCCGCGATGTTGGCATTCGTGATGTCATTCGAGATGACTGACGTGAGACATTGCGGCTATATACTGACATGCTGTTATCAATTATATCTCCATCCTCATCATTTTCATCCCATTCTTCATCAAATTCACCATTTACCATTGCATCCAAAAGAACTTGGCGTTCGTGATCTCTTAAACTACGTCTTACCCGAGGAGGTAGTAGGGCTGGAAATGCTAAGGGCTTTCCAGGTAAACTACGTTTCAATCCATATCTAGGTGCTCCATGCCCCCCTGAATTCCACCCCCGTTCTTTTGCTATTGATTCAGTTAAATTAGCGATTGCTGCATCTACTTTGGCAGCGCTTTTCGCAGAGTATGTAAATTTGCTTTGCATCGACACTGCGGTGTCTTCAGGTATTACTATTGAACTTAAATTTCCATTTGGGATTCCCATATGACCCTGTAAACCGTATTCTATTGTTGATGTAAGTGTATCAGCTAAACCAAATTCAAAATTCATATTTGCCTGATCTACTTGTCGTTTAGCATCCTGTAACCCCTCTGCCTTGGCTTCGAGGAGTTTCTCTTCGCGAGGAATGCGTTTTACTCTCAATTCTCGAATCTTACCTGCTATTTCAAAAGTGGCATCACGTTGTAGAGTCAGTTTTGTTTCCATCCCAGATAAAACTTCCTCAAGTCTCTCAATTTGTCCTGGAAATTCAGCACATACACGTTTTTGTTCATCAATTTCAGACTGAAGATTTGTTTGAAGAGTTTCCATTTTTTCTACAAATGATCGACGTGCATGTCGACTTCGACTCGCAGCTTGTACTCTAATTGCAGCTGTGTGAGTATCTGGAAGTTTGTACCCTCGCTTTAATTTTCTAGGTGCTGCATATGGATCTTTTTCCTCTTGTTCTCGTACACGTCGTCGACGAAGCAAATCTGTCCTTTGTCGTGCTTCTGCTCGAACATCAAATAATTTTTTTACGAGAGTTTCTAGGTCTATATTTGCTGCGTCCCGAATTTCTTTTTTCTGATTAACTTCAAGGAGCTTGACTTCAACCTGTTTTACTAATGCTTCACGGCGAAGTTCTGAGGCAGAATGCTCTTTAATTCGTTCGTCTAATTCATGTCTAAGATTTTGCAATGTCTCTTGATGACCCAATAATTCATTTTCCAGGATAGACATAACTTCTTGGGGTGGTTTACCACGAATACGCTGTTGGTGACTATGTGTATTGCTCATATAATTTGGTAAGGCATCTAAACGATCTCTATTTCTTCCGTCTCCAAAACCCCAGTCAGAGTCAAGCATTGATGGAATTGCAGGAGCAGTTACTGCCATTACTTCAGCTACTTCTGATGCCGAATTCATTCCACGGAGTCGACTAACAAGTTTTGACTGCATCCACTCAAATTTGCTACGTAAATTATCAAACCGATCACGCCATTCTTGGTTTTCCCGGGCTCGTTTGCGGATTACTCGTTCCATATCTTTACTGCGAGACTCTAAGTTCGCAATCTTTATTGTATTACGTTCTAATTCTTCTTCTAGAGAATTATTCATTCCTTGTTCAACTTTAATAGCTTGTTTCATAATAATCATTTCTTGTTTCATGGCATCAACAAGTTTCTCATACAGTTTTGCTTTTTCTGGTAATCCAACTGCTGTATTTATAAGTTCCTGTTGCTTACGGACAACTCGTTCGTGTTTGTGTAACTGCAGCAAACGAAGTGCACGCTCTCTAGTGACCTGTCCTGTTTGATCCTTAAGATCAGCTTCCATCTTTTCTTTTAATTCTCGATCAAGTTTAGCACTTGCATCCAACATTTTATTCTTGCGCTCCATTTCCCGAACCTTATTCTTCGAACTTTCTAAAGCGCGTTTTTCCCATGACATGTTTTTCTCAAGACGTCGAATAGCATAAAGTTTCATTTTCAGTGTTTTGTCGATAGTTTTTAGTTGCTCCTCCAAATTTAGCTTTTCTTTCTGAACATCAGACATTCTATTTTCTATGGTATCAGCTCTAGTATTTGCTTCCTCCATTTCCCGTTTCATTGCAATCATAGCTTTTTCTAACTCACCCGCATTAGCACACTTGACCTTGAGAGCTAAAACTTCTTGTGCAAGACGATCACGATCTTCTATTTTCTCACGCGCAGCTTCTAACTCATCTTTAAGTACCTGTAGAACTGACTTTGGTTTTCCCTGCGGCATTTTTGCAATCTAATATGTAGTACAAAATTCTAGATGAGATTATACAAAGGTAATAAACCCTTTGGATTATAAATCCTTTTGCTTGTCGTTTTTACAGTTACAAAAATTGCGCACTGGTCAAATCCGAAATGACGGTCAGCTGTTGACATCAGCTGACGCAAGACTTTGGTTTGAATGGTCTCCGATCACTTGGTGTGCTGCTATCGCCTTTGCTACGATAGCCAGATATTATTTTCCTCATTTTCCTTTCGTGAACGAAAGCGACGAACAGTCATTATAATATGCTTCATTCTCAACGATTGTCACCTCATATTTCTAATTTTAGAAGAATTAAAAACCGTTTGGTGAGGTATGTAAGTAGCGTTGGCTTGAAAAATGTCTGTGAAACATCTCGTCTAGGCAAAATATTAAAAGTCAACGACTATGCGTTACCAGCGTCTATTGCACGGCGTATCTTATCACCAGTAGTTTGTGTTCACCTTGACAAGGTTCGATCAAATTGCAATGCTATATTGGCTCTTTGTGGCGGGGATCCTAACAGGTGGCGACCACATATAAAAACCACAAAGGTTCCAGAAATATGGCGGGAGCTCTCCTCATTAGGAATACATAATTTTAAGTGTGCCACAACAAAAGAAGCTGAATGTCTAGCACGTACTATGACTAAAGAAGGCTTCGGTCAAGAGACAGACATTCTCTTAGCAATGTCGTTGCGTGGTGCCAATCTTTATCGATATGCTGAAATAGTATGTACATACCCAGATATCAATTTTTCAGTTCTCGTTGAAGATACGAAAGGAGTTTTGGAGGTAGCAGCGATTACTTCTTTAGCTTCGTCTAATTTTAAAAAAAAATGGAATATTGGTATTTTCATTGACTTGAATTGTGGCCAAAATCGTACTGGGATCCAAATGTTACATCGTGATAATGATGAAAATAAGAGCACTTCACTTGTAGTTGCTGATATTATTTCTATTATGGAAACAACAGCAAAGCATAATATTTGTTACAGAGGCCTTCATATGTATGATGGACATGCAGGCACTTGGAATGGAGGTGCTTCTCGTAAGAGTAAGGTACATACTTTATATGATCAATTACTAAATATTGTCGCGATAGCTACTAACAAAGGGATAGAAACGCACGAAGTAATTACATCAGGAACTCCTTCCTTAACAGCTTCTTTAGAACATTGTGGTCTAAAAAGTTCTGGTATTCATCGGACTTCTGCTGGAACAGTTGTTTTACATGATTTAAAAAGTGATTTAGAAAATGAAGACTTGTCATTGGTTCCTGCTGCTGTGGTAATGTCTAGAGTTTTATCAAATCCAATGCCGCAATATGCTACAATTGACGCTGGATCGAAAACAATTCCAATTGACCCTGGGAATCCTCCTTGTTTAGTCATTGGTCATCAACAGCTGCTTCCATTATCACCCAGTGAAGAACATTTGCCTCTAGATGCCTCATGCCAAGGGTCAGAGATAGGTTTAAGGCGATCTGATGATTTTGTCACTGGTGTTGAGTCAACAAATGAATCTACAGATAATATTAAAAATGAATCTACAGATAATAGTACAGGTGTTACTTTATTGAAGAAACTCGAGCGTGGCCAGGAAGTATATTTGGTACCAACACACATTTGCCCTGCGATGAACTTAGCTGAAACGGTTTTACTTTTAGATAATAACAAAGTTGTTGATTTTGCTAATGTGGAGGCTAGATCACATGAATGTCTTTTAATTAATACATAATACATTTCCGTATACAGTTTTTCATTATTTTTTTTATATATCATTGATTACTTTTCATTATTTTTTTTATATATCATTGATTACTTTATTGCCCATTCGGGTAAAGGAACTTCATAATGTCTACCATTAATATCATAACTCAATGCATGAAGCCAGATACCGGTACAGTACAGCTGTTCATGAGAAAACTTTGGACCACAGTCAATATTTTTCAAGTTCTGCAATTCATTTTGATTACATTGATTATTTTCTCGTATTAGTAATTCAAGTTGACTCGTTTGCCATTTTTTAAAACGTCGTAGTGCCACTTTCATGTCTTCTATTTTTGAACTATTTCGTTCAACCCACTGTGAGTTACTACCATCATCAGCATAGATAGGATCATTTTCAATAGGAAAACCAATATGACTCAAATGACATCTAATTTGATGTGTACGCCCAGTTTCTGGGAAACATTCTACAATACTATATCCAATATCCTTGTGTTCTTTATCATGGTTTTCACTTGTATTTGTAGAATAATGCATACGCTTGAAGCTTGTGCGAGCATATTGCCCATCAGGATGACAGCAACGACGAGAAGACGAAGATTCAAGTTTATGAATTCGTTCATCACAATTCACTACACCATCAGGAAAAAATCCTGCGACACGTGCTACATAGCGTTTGCGACAAAACCTTGAAGTATTTGATACATTAGATACATCTTTGTTGGTAGAATCAGTTGCTAATTTAATCTTTGAAGATAATTCACGCACTGCTTCGACTGTACGACAAATCAGTAACAAACCACTAGTTAGTCTATCAAGACGATGTGCAGGGTACAACTTCACGTCATTTTTACTATCATTATCTAAATCTCTTTTAAATTTCTTGTATTGAAAATTATCTTCCCTAGATGAATTACTTCGCACTGTTTGGGACAATTGCGTTTCAAGCGAATGTAAAACAGAATTGTGACGATATGGACCACACGGATGAACTGGCATTCCAGCAGGTTTATTTACAACACCAACGTCTCCTATCCACTTAATATGTATATATTTAGAAAAACAGTTTTCGTTTGAGATATCAACATTATTTATACCACCTTTACTATCACTTGAATTATCCACATCATTAACTTGAGCAACAGAGTGTTGTGTTACCCACACAGGAGGTTCTCGACGAATAAGAGTATGACGTAAAATTGCACCTTGATGTATGATTGTGTCAGGACTCGTTTGGGCATCATCAATAGTTAGTGTACCGGCGGATATTGCTGCAGTATAATACTCAAGAGGTAAAGAATTATCTCCGTTCGTAAATGCGCGTCTAAGTATGTTCAATAATGATTCACCCACCCATCGCTCTTTGGCTGCACACTCAAATTTATAAACATAAGGAGCTACAGCACGGAGACGCATAGTAATATTACCAAAGCGAACGGAAGTGGGAAGAATGATAACTTTGACAGATCTATCTGCTTGAACATTTCTTACATTTCGGCCATCACGATATGAAGAAAGCGCATTGGTTTTATTTACACTAGATATACTCCGCTTAATAGCTTTGGATTTCATTCTCTTTTCTTTGCGAAAAGCACGTGCCTCAGGTGTACGATTTCTCGCTGCTTTAGCTAAGCGTTTTGCGGCCTTTTTGCTGATAACTCTTCCTTCTTTTTCGAGAGACCATAAAAGAAAACCGCGACATCGAAGTCGCAAAATAGCTGATTTGGACAAAGTGGCATTATATACCGTCAAAGTCCTCGTTAACTCATCAAATGATAATGCCCCTTTAGCTTCTTCTACCGCAGCAGATAAAAAATGCCGGATTTCAAGTGGTTGCTTTATACTACCTTGAACTTTAGTGCTTTCATATCTATATAGTTTGCACTCCGAATCTGCACTCATTGTAACGCTATTGCGTTCTAAATATGCATGTGTAAATGCATTGAGTGTGAACGAAATCTAAAGTAATATAATTTATATTATATCACACCGCTGACTGTAGGATATTGAATACTGTAATTGGTAAGCTGACTGGTACCGTAGAGAAATCTCAAATGACAATCTGACTTGACTTGTATTTCGATTCGGTCACAACAGAAACAAGCAGCAAGCCCAGAACGCATGAGCAACTTTGAATCGTTCTACAAGTAGCTTCAGGTTATAATGCTCTTCCCCATGTTTTCCCGACGTTCTTTGATGAATATACATGCCTCCTCGAATATTTTGTATTCTGCATCAATTAGAAGCCATGGCAAGTTTGATTTTTCATCTTTGAAGTTGCTTTCAAAAGGTTACGTTAGATCTAGTCGAGACTTCACTTTAAGAACATATTGTGTTCCACGTACTGATTATGTACCTTTTCGTGCACGTATTGGTTACACTAATAGCATTATCTACACTATACCATACATGCATTCGTTTAGTAGGAGCTTTTCTCAAAATATTTATCGAAAACAGCAGAATGAGCGTGGTAAAAATACCGCTTTGTATTTATTTGCGACCGCAATTAGTGTATTTGGTTTAGCATATGCAGCTGTTCCACTATATAAAGTATTTTGCCAGGCGACTGGATATGGTGGAACCACACGGGTAGCAACAGCAGACCAAATAGCTAAGATGACACCTGTTGTTGATTCAAGACCTCTTACTATTAATTTTACTTCCTCTGTGTCGAGTTCGTTACCTTGGTCTTTTACGGCTCAACAAAAATCAGTGAAGGTTGTACCTGGAGAAACAGCTTTAGCTTTTTATACGGCATCAAATAGTTCACCCGAACCAATTATAGGTGTAGCGACGTATAACGTACTTCCAATGAAAGCTGGTGTATACTTTAACAAAGTTCAATGTTTTTGTTTCGATGAGCAAAGGCTGAAGGGAAATGAAGAAGTAGATATGCCAGTATTTTTCTTTGTAGATCCGGCATTTTTAGATGACCCAGAAATGGAAGATGTACAGAGTATTACATTATCATACACATTTTTCAAATCTGCAACTGCAGCACCATAAATTATAAAGTCAGAATGATTATATTTTATTTTACTTTTATTGGTACATCTGGTATTGTTGATTTGAAGTCAATTACTATCTTCAGGACGAAGCCACCAGTCAAAAGTATCATAGGAATTTTGACTTGAATTCTTTGTAATATTTCCTTTTTTTTGTATCACATCCGAGAGAGTATTTATTAGCGGTAATATTCCTTCAGTTGTATAATGTTTCCAACGCCCTACAGATGATGAGTATAAAGGTTGTTGTACTTGTTGATTACTTTGTGTTTGTGTCACTCGTTTAGACAAGTGGAAATTTAAACATTCAGCGATACTAGTTTCATCCGAGGGTAGTCGTATTGCTTTTAAAATACGTTTCATGACTGTACGAGGGTGAAAGACAACATCTTCGTATCTAATATCTGTTGTTACGATTCCAATTGCTCTCCAATGAAGCATTAATTTTCGGTGGTGAGATAAAACTAATGCAATATCTTGAAACTGCCATGTCCAACCCATGTTATTTTCTGAGTAAGGAGCTTCATAATTAGATACAGCCACATCAAGTGGATTTCGTATCATTTGGAGAAACGACAAACGTGTCGTATTCTTAAGTATCGATGCACTATCATCATCCATAATACTATAAGGATAAAGAAGTCTTAAAACAGCCAATTTCCATGCATGCTCCGGAAATTTGTTTGTAATATGTGTATGAAGATTTGCATTATATGGTGGTCGCAGTAACATATCTCTAAATTCGGCTGCTTTCGCATCAAGTACTGCATTACCTTGCGCCCTCATTGAAGCAATGCTATCAGCATCGGTTGTGTTTACATCTGGCCCGCGTCCCAATATTTGCTGTATTGCGAGAGGAGGAAAATGCTTTTTATCATTAGTTTGAAAATATGTACTGAGAGAAGGAGCAATTGTATCTAATGAAGGAATTTCACCTCGAGCAAGAACTTGTGGAATGGTAGAAAGCATCGCTTCAAGCATTGATGTCCCTGATCTCGAAAATCCAACAATAAAGACCAAATATGGTACGGTAGGTACATTAGTATCACCAGTATTCTGGCGTTTCTTTAATTCACGCTGAACGTGTATACGTCTATGATACATTAATTCACGGAAGACATCTGAAGTATATATTTGAGTTGTTACATTAAGAAATGAAGCTTCGGTCAAAGCATATTTAGAATATTTTTGTGTTTTGTGAGCATCAGAACCAATTCGAAGTTCTTTACGTCGTAATTTTGTGAAATCATGGTAAAGCTTCTCCCTGGATGGGTTAGAATCTTTAGATGATATCTTTGTAAGAGTTGTGAATGCATCAGTTATAGTCTCACCGTGGTTATCGAGTTTACCAATATGATAGAGTCGAATGATATCAAGAAGAATTGTTTTAGCTGTTATAATATAGTCTACGGGAGACTTTACTGTTAGTATATTATTCAAATCCTTTATGTCTATTTTGCGAAGTTTTATGACAAGCTTTGCCCAAGCAAGGGCAAGAATGATTAACTGATCATTCGTATCTTTGTTAATTGCAATTTGCGTTGAAGGCTCGCAGATCCCATTGTTAGAATTAGTTGGAGTTTCAGGTGTGCACTTATTATCTGTGTGTGGAAATGCAGCTAAAAATACTGGGGTTACCAAATTCCAAGCCTCAACACTTGCTTCTATGCCAACCATAATTGCAACCTTTGTGAAAGGATAAAGAATAAATGGATCTCCTGGTTGTAATGTAGCTGCACGTTTAAACAATATAGCGACATTTTCTATTGTATATTCATATTGACTAAATGCCGGTGAAGCATATCCCTTTTCCATGGCGTTAAACAAGACTGCACCAAAGTTGTATTGTGACCTCCAGTCACTGGGTTTCTCGAAAGAGCAACGTCTTAAGTTCTGAATAACTCTATGGAAGAGCTGCTGAATTCTTAAAACTTTACTTCTATTGGGATTTGCTTCATTAAGTAGCACATCCCAGCCAATACATGAGTCTCGGTGAAAGAAACACGTATCTTCTACACACTCTCCTTTGTGATTGTTACATGTTTTCGACTTCAGGATGCAAATCCAATCATTCTTCTTTTTTCTATTGAAATTGACCGTAAAACCAGCGCAGCGAAAATCATGGTCACACTCAGAGTTACAGATGAACTCAGTTTGATTGTTTGAAAATAATCCTGTGATACTGTTTTTTTCTATTTCCTCGATAGGTATACTGGGATCAACAATAAACTTCAAGTCGTTTCCTTGGCAATCTTTTGTCAGTTCAATATATGTCGCAGTAAAACTCGGAAAATAAAGTAATAGCAAAACAACATATATATGTAAGCAACTACGGTGAGCTGGAAACGATGATGTTGCCATTTTGAGAATACCACAGCGGTTTGATGGTAGATATTATCGTTTAAAAAGGTAATCTCAATCATCACACACGACACAGGAGCAATATTGCTTGAAAAAAATATAGCTAAAAATGCCACGTGGCGCGCATTGGCCATGTCAACATTTCTTGTCCGGTTCTATCCTCCTCAACAGCAGGTAAGGTGTAGTACTACTACTACTATACCACTTATCACAACTACTGCAGTTTCTTAATGTTGCGCAAGTTGTATTCACGTTCTTTGCCATCAATAAGGGGGTTGCTCTTCGGTTTTACCCCCAAGGTGAGCTTTCGAACTACCGCGGCTTCGCTGGAACAAGTAGGTGATACTAGGCATCAAGTTGGTGATAATCGTGTTTTTATTTATCACTGTAACCATAAATGGGCTTTTCGTATTTCGTCAATGTGTATGGCTGCACAATGGGCTTTTACTACCAACTCTGCAGTGCTTGCGATGAATATACCTGGAGGTTTAGAGAGTTATGGCATGGCAATGACATGTGTTACAGCGATAGCATCAACAGCAGTTGTGTTGGCGGTCCCATGGTTCGCAAAACATGTTATTCACGAAATACACTTGCTTCCAATTTGCACGAAGCAAAAATTACCACAACGACTTTCTATAACACCACATTCAATGTATGGAATTGGCGAGCCATTTGAGGTTGCACTACATAATATTGTTCGTGTGATTCCACCCAGGTCTACAACACAAGAAGGTCGAGACCGTTTTCAACCTTTAAAAGTTTTTACACATAAGTCAAATTTACT
The DNA here is from genome assembly GCA_900128565.1 of Stramenopiles sp. TOSAG23-6. Lineage (NCBI taxonomy): Eukaryota > Stramenopiles sp. TOSAG23-6. Next base: position 45,981 of record LT635915.1, on the reverse strand, counting down.
CTTAGATAAAACTAAGGGGGAATTTTTATCAGGTTATTCATTGGATACATTCAACGCAATGTTGCCTTCTTCATCACTTTCTAATACAGATAGTGTCAAATCCTCTACACCAGCTACGGGTGTAGCTAAAGGATTTGAACGGCATGGAACAGGTGCGGCTTCAAATTCTAGTAAACAAGGTGTGGCAGTTCCGGAACTTTCTAGAAGCAAAAGATTAAAAAACAAAAAGAAACATTCGAATCATTTCAAAACTAAATAAATTTCCTTCCTACTCAACAATACTTTATTGAAATTTCAAAAAGCATTGATGTATTGCTTACTACTGTTATTAGTACAAAACCTTCACTACTGTGCCTGTTGTTTTCGCATGAGATTTGCCAACATTGATACAGATGCACGCTTTTCAGTATGATTGCTTTGGTTTTGTTTACTTTCTGATAATGGCAGTACATTAGAACTAGCTTGTTTAGAAGGTATTTTTTCTGATGCAGTTTTCACAGCAGCATTCAGTTGTTCATCTCCGGGGCACGATTTTAGACCATTTAACGCAGCCTCCAAACTTTCTGCAAAATTACCTAAAGATGCATATGAAGCAGCTAAGCGGCGCCATGCCTTGGCATATTTTCGTTCTACTTTAATTGATGCTTTACAATCTCCCAATGCCATGCGATGATCACCCATTTGTTGGTAACATGCTGCACGATTCGAGAGCACAACATGATCAAACGCTTGTAACGCTAAAGATTCTTTTTGTGTCTTCTTTCCATCATTGCCTTCCGCGACACGAAGAGCTGCGTTAGCCCGCAGTGCAACAGTATAGCAACCCATTGCTACAGGAAATAGCCCATTGGAGTAATCAGCATTACCTGCCGCCTTTGCAGTCTCTGCAGCAGCTCGAAGTGTAACAGCTGCAGTCTCGGCACGTTTCTTAATATTGGTGACCATTGCGAGTTTCTGACCTGCAACCTCAAACATTTTTTTTGATGTCATTATTTCAGCTAATCCACAGAGAGCATCATTTCTTGCACGTGTTGCAGCTTCAGCATCACCACATAGTTCAAGAACATTCTCATAGTCACGCTGAG
>LT635915.1:0-44881 GCA_900128565.1 Stramenopiles sp. TOSAG23-6 | reverse complement strand
ATCTGTGTAAACCGAAAAGTGCATTCGCACGGCGTATGAGTAATCGGGCTTTAACTGGAACTGGAACTGGTTGAGTTGTGTTCTCCTTTGATATACCAGATGGGATTATTGCATCCGAATAGCATCTAACAGCAGCTTCAAAATCACCTTCAAGCAATCTGCCGTCTCCAAGTTTAGCTGCAACCATCCAAGCAGGTGACTCTTTTGAGTCTCTTGTAGCTGACACACCTTTTGACGCATCCATATTACCATCATCATTTAATGTAGTGTCATCATTTAATGTAGTATCATCATTTAATGTAGTAATATCAGGTGAAGAGTCATTTTGTACACATACTCCAATATCTTTACTATTTCTACAACTAGTATCGTTAGTTCGACTCCGTTTTAATGGAACTGGACTATTCGATTCTTCACCTTTACGTTTGCTACCAAAACGAGCAGCAAATTTACCGAGTAATTTTGCACCCCAAGTTTTTCGTTTTTTCTGTTTCTTAGTATTATCAATGGTATCTAATGTATTATCTTTCGAGTCTTCTTCTTCGTTCGTTGCACGTGTTTTCGTATCAAAAAAATGAGTTGTAATTTGGAGAATATCTAAAAGTCCTACGACACAACCACGTTTATTTACAACAGGTAAATGACGAAATTGTTTCGATATTAACAATTGTAGTGCACTCTCTACTGAACTGTATGTATTTACTGTGAATGGTTTCGCAGTCATAACACCGGTGCCACGTGTCCCACCAAGACCTAGTTGAGTAGTATGTGGGTTACATCCTTCAGAAAGAACACGACTTACTAAATCTCTCTCGGTGAAAATACCAACCAATTTATTTTCGTCCTCTGATTTGTCCACCGCTTCAACAAGTACCGCACTAGTTCTTTGATCAAGCATCATATTCAATGCGTCAGTCACTGTCGCTGTTGGTGGTAGCTGACAGTGTAATCTGCGTCCATGATTCCCTTTTTGCATAAGCTGAGGAGTATCATCATCATTATCAAGACTAATTGACTCAAGTAGTAATGATGAAACAAGAGCACATGATACTTGAGACATTCCGTCATTATTCAAATCTTGAGTCTTTCCTGTTTGACCATCACTTTTTGTTGTTCTGGTCAAATGGCGGACAAGCGACTTAAGCCAAGATTTACTCTTCAGAGGCTTTTCTGAACTTTCTGATTCTTCGGAATCATTGAAATGTTCCTGCTCTAAAATTGCCAGTTGCTTAGTCACGGAAAGTACATCTAGCAACTCCAGGAAACGACCCTGGGAGTCGGTAACTGGCATGTGACGAAAATGGCGTCTCTGCATTGTCTCCATTATCTCGCGAAACTCAGCAGCCTTTTTTGATTCATCACCAGAAATCACTGCACATGTAGGACGGCGTGTCATAACTTTGGAAACCTTGACTTTGTGCGCTGCTTGGCCACTAGACATTTCTACGGTATCACCATTTACAGTCCCGTTGTGAGCAACCACAAAGCGACAGAGGTCCTTTTCACTGATGATGCCAGCAACTTTTTGATTAGAATCCAAAACAACGACAGCACTAGCACGATGATTCTTCATCAGCACCGCAGCATCATATACAGAAGCAGATGCTGCAACAACTGCATCCTGATAAACCATAGTTTAGACACGTGCGATTCTTCGAGACTCTTCGTTCCAAGTTCCAAAGTTTCCAAACTCGTATTTTTTTTAGTTTTGATTAGAAAGATTGATGTTTGAATTTCTTGATGTCTTTGGATTTTCGTGTCGAATGTGGTCAAAAAGTTTCTGCGTACACACACTGTCTCTGTCGTCATAGTAAACCTTGCGCCATTAGGACTACTAATACAATAATTCAGCTACAATTTAATTAGATTATTTCTACATATTTCGTCAACATCAGTATTGACAGAGCTTTTATTGAATCCTTTCGACTGTATTGGAGAGTCTAAAAACTAAATGTCGCTTCCGGTAATGAAAACGCCTCAGTGGCTTGCATTTCTTCGCAAGGCAATTTCGACTCGAAATGAGACTGACGCTTCGAAAGTTGTTTCTTTATTAAAATCAATGTCTCTTGTACATGTCGATGCAGGAACTGGGGAAAATACCCTCCAAATTGGTTCTTTGTTTGGCGAAGTTACCGCTTGTGAAACATCAATGTTGAATCGTATGAAGTTATCGTGGCGATTGCGACGTATATCCTCTTATTTTGACTCTAGCAAAATTAGTTATCGTATTATGGGAGAAAAAGACCCGCGTCCTTCTGTACTTCAAAAGTCTAGCTCCATATCCTTTTCTGGAAAATATTCACCTCATGGTGAGGCTTTTGACGTAGCATTGAGAGTTTTACCACGAGCACTGACTGCCACATCTTTACAGAATACTTGCCGTATTTTAAAGAGACTTTCACAGTTAACAGCAATTAAACGTGGTATTGTATTGTTAGCTCTACCGCGTGGTGATGGTGATGATAGTATCAAGTTTGGAAATAAGACAAAACAATTTGTAAAAAGTGTCCTGGAACCTGCGGGTTTCATCCAACTTGGAGTGCCATACTTATCTAGTGATATAAACAAAGTTATAGAAATTGATAACAGTGATTTAGTCAGTAGTTCGGTTGATACAGTGAATTCTACATACAATATATTAGCCTTATCGCCGCCCATGAGGTTTGAAATACCTCCACCTGGTCACTGTATGAGTCTCTCCGCTACGTCAATGGACCAACATGGACCCCTTTTTATGGATGTTTCAATAGTAGATTTTGGAAAGGAAATACAAAACGATGGTAAAATACAAATTAGATATAGAGAAAACAAATGGAACACGTTGGATAGCTGTGCAAATGATAATCTATCAGTACAAAGGGAAGCTGAAAATGCTTTAGCCGCATCACAGAAATTCATGCGTGCGTACTTATCTAATGTCAAATCGCTCCAGGAGAACAATTTTTGTATAACATTAAGTGGTAATACTGCTGTAGAAAATGGAAGTTCATGTGCAATGGCTCTTAGTTTTGTTTCAAAAGCATTAGGAAGAGGTCTTAGACCAGATGTTGGTATATTAGGTTCTATTAGTAGCGATGTGGATATAATTCCGGCGGATGCAGGACTTGTTGAGCAATGTTTATTAGCAACTGTTTATTCTAATACACAATGTTTGATACTACCAAAAGCAAATGAAGAAGATGTGAACAATACGTTAGAAAGAATGAGAAAAAGATCGATAGGAAAAAGTATTTCCCATCAAGACTATGAAACAGTTAAAGCTTGTATAGAATTTTTAGATAAGTTGGAAATTCGTTATTGTGAAGATTTTAATAGTATGTTTGAAGTTGCATTTTGCGAAGATACATATTTTGATATTTTTTAATTTTGTTATAAAAACCATGGCTGTAAACTATTTCCCAAATATTTCAAGTTTCGGCCACTTCTTATATAATTTTTTCATACGCCTTCTTACAATACTATAAATTTTACGCTCACATAGGAAGGATAACAGGAGTACCTAACAAATATTGCGAATACATGCTACGACTACCAGAAGCGGGAGAAGCAGTGTTTAAAGGCTGTGCAACAGGAGTATATTCCTGTTCACCCCGATCGTTAACTACAGGTTCTGCAACTTCAGTAGCAAATGGCTGACTAATAAAAATGACACTTGGGTCCGAGGGGTCTACAAAAGCAGCTTGAGAACCTTGAATTAGGCCACCTTGATGGACAAACTGATAAAATTGACCCCCAGATTGCATTTGTTGACGGCGATGCTTATCTAAAAATCGAATGAGTAGTGGTAAAAACGTACCTACACCTCCACTACGAAATGTAATCTTAAAGTTAGAGGGACCGACACGCCATTTTTCTACACTTCCAGTAAGATTATTTGCCCCAAAAATTGGTTGATGGAATTCTTCTCCCTGAATTTTAGCTAAAGGAATATCAAACCCATAAAATGCATCTGGATCTCTATTTTTTGACACGTCTTTGCTAATGAATACCATTCTAAGGGTAGTAAAGAACAAGCTGCCTTTGCTCGATTTGAACTTCCCTACGCCCTCGACATCAACAGTAAAGTCTATTGAGTCCCTTCGAAGTATAAAATATTCACCGTCAGCTGGTATAGAGCCCACAAGTGCTGGGTTAAGTGACATATTGAAATCTGCTTACCTAATTTCAATTATTTAAGCTGTAATATTGAATATTCAATTTCAAACGTTTCTCAAAAAGTTCTTTCGAGAACTCGAACAGAAACTTCTTTTGAAGCGAGCACACACATCTGATGATGGCGATGGGGGCGCCGTACGAAAATTTCATACCTAACGGCTAAGATGAATGAATGTCCGGGTCACAAAAATTAGCTACTAAATTCTCAAATTTCTCTTGTGATTATTCAAACTCTTGAATCTGATATAAGAACTTCCTTACGTACCACTCAAAGTGATACTCAAACTCTCTATACTGATGACGCTCCATTCAAATTATAAATCTATACTTTGGCGATATGCTGTTAGTGGGTTTCAAAATCGACAATTTGGGAGCACGTCTCTTACGACCATCTCGACAACATCAGTGGTAAAAGGGAAGAAAAAAACATCAAAACTGATGCAGCAATATGCTAGTCAAAAGAACAAGTTTTCTAATTATATTTTATTTTTTCAGCTTGGTGATTTTTATGAACTCTTTGAAACCGATGCAATCACTGCTTCAGCACAATTAGACATACAACTCACTAAACGTGTTTATGACGGTAGAGAAGTACCAATGTGTGGTTTCCCACTTGCTTCTTTACAAGATAACTTACGCAAATTAGTTACAAACGGACACAAGGTTGCAATATGCAACCAAGTTGAAACAACTACCGAAGCCAAACAACGTGGAGTTGGTTCTATTATAGAACGTAAAATTGAACGCTTGGTAACACCTGGTACTCTAACAGATGAAGAACAACTAGATCCCAACTTTTCATCATTCTTATGTGCTATAGATATTGATCATTGTCAAGCACATACAACTTGTGGTGATTTGTCCATCGGTTTAGCTTGGTTAGATTTGTCAACAGGGGAATTCAAGTGCCGAAAAACAGGTTTGAGTGAGTTAGGTAGTCATTTATCTAGCATTCGACCATCGGAAATATTGATGAGGAGAGAAACAATGGAACGTTTTGACGATGAAGTGAAATTGGATGATATTGTGACCAAAGAAGATAGATTTTGGGATTCTGCAAATCTCGCTGCAATCGCTGGTAAAAACTGTTGTTTGACACTATTTCCTTTAATTGCAACTGATGGTGACTCTGGGAATATTGATGATGTCTATGGTATGAATCACTGTAATAATTACAGTCATAAGGTTACAGATCATCTGTCTCTTTCACAAGTAGAGAGATCTGGCGTGGAATTAATTTTGCAATATGTAAATCATACACAATGTGGGAGCAAACCAACCCTTAGACCATTAACACAAATATCACCAAAAGATTGTATGGTAATCGATGCAGCTTCTCGTGTATCACTTGAGTTAACCACATCTAGTAATCAATCAAGAGGAAATGACACATTATTATCCAAATTAAGAAATACACTTACTGCTGCAGGAGGTAGGGAGCTTTCTGCTCGAATATCAGCACCACTTACAGATGTCAATACAATTAATAGACGCTTAGAAACGGTATCCATATTTTTCAAGGATTTAGATGACATTTGCGATACAGCAAAGCGTATCTTGAAACAGTGTGGTGATATGGAACGAAGTCTACAACGACTTGCATTAGGACGTGGCAGTCCACGAGATTTAAAGTGTATCGGTACGACGATCAAACAAGCTAGTGAGCTAAGACGTTCTCTTTGTCCAATTCTGGATAAAGATGTGACTAAAACAGTGGATTCTGATTTTTTATCATCGACAATGTGCAATGAGTTTGATATTCCTTATGTAATTGATCCATTACTACCAAATTCAGAACTTATTGACTTATACACATCTCTAAACGATGCCTTGGTTGAGGATAAAATACCAGCCAATATCAATTTAGGGGGATTTATTCAAGATGGATTTAACAAATTTGTTGATGAGAAACGCAATCTTCGTCGGGATGCATCTGAACATGTCAAAGCTGTTGAAGAAGAATATAAAGCAGAACTTTCGTGTCCTCCATCAAAATTAAGTATTAAACAAAATAATATGCTGGGCTATTTTATTGAAGTGCGAACAAGTGGATGGGATATTGAATCATGTGATGCATTATCGGTAAGAATATCTTCCGCAAGCAAAACTAGTGGCAAAAAAACAGGAAAAAAAGAACAAGGCCAAAGGGTAGTTGATTCTTCTGATAGATTAAAAAAAGAAAATGGCCAAAGAGTAGTTGATTCTTCTGATAGATTTTCTGGTAGTATAAATGATGCTCATGGTGTTAATAATAATTTAGAATCATTATTAAGTAGTAGCGCAATATTAGGAGAAAATGAAAAACACGAAACAACTGTATTTGAATGTGTTCGCTCAAGTAATCTATATAGACGATACAAAACAAAACAATTATCCAAGTTAGATGTTCAAATAAAAAATGCCGGCAATGACGCGATTAAATTAGAGAAACAGATATTTAGAGATCTTCGAAATGCTTGTGTCGATCATTCAAAATCTATATCGGAATTATCAGAATTTATTGCTACTGTTGATGTACATATTAGTATGGCCGAAGCAGCAAGAAAATTAGACTTAGTGAAACCAATACTTGATAATTCAAGAGATTTGTTTGTTCTTGATGGTCGTCATATCGTCGTGGAATCCGCGTATCTTTCTAATCATCCTCCAATAACGTTCGTTCCCAATAACGTCTCCCTATCCTGTAGTAATTCTGAATCTTTTCCGCCTTGGACTGATAACAAAACAAATAGTTGTACACAAAATGTTGATGAAAAATCTGAAGAAAATACTTCAAGAATTTGGCTTATTACAGGTCCAAATATGGGCGGCAAAACAACATTCTTACGCCAATGCGCTCAAATTGCATGTATGGCTCAGTCTGGATCATTTGTTCCCGCCACTGCTGCGCGTATTGGCATTGTTGATCGTGTATTTTCAAGAGTTGGTGCATCAGATGATATATCTAGAGGTCGTTCGACATTTCTTGTTGAAATGGAAGAAACAGCAGCAATACTTGCTTCTGCAACTTCTAGATCGTTAGTAGTGATTGATGAAGTAGGGCGGGGAACAGCTCCATCTGATGGACAAGCTATTGCCCAAGCTGTTTTAGAAGAACTTATTCAACGTGATTGTAGAACACTTTTTGCAACTCACTTTCATGACTTGGTGCAAGTCCCAGGTGTAGCACTACGAACTCTCGAAGTTGCTATTACTAATACTGATAGCAAAACCAAATGTAGCTCAAAGCCTATATTTACGCACCGTGTAGTGAGTGGCATTGCATCAAGTTCTTATGGCGTTAATGTGGCACGCATTGCAGGACTTCCTGAGAATGTGGTTCAAAGAGCAACAGATATTATGGTACAAAAGCTATAAAACTTTTCTTTTAGTGCAAAAGGAATGTAGAGAAATAATACAAGTGCATTTTATTTATATGGAATAATCATTCGTACATGAACTCCTTTTTAGTCACGTTATTCGCTTTAGCGGGCTTATTTAGTCTTTCTTTGTCTTACCATTTCGCAAACCCATGTCAGCGTATCTGAATCCTCGGGATCATTTAGTTCAATGCTTGATCCTCTATGAAGGAGTAGTCGCACAACAGCGACTTTATTATTTCTTGCAGCTAACGTAAGAGCATTATTTCCATCTATCGTTTTCATGTCAACGGTGGCTCCATTATCTAGTAAAGTAGCGACGACGGCCGTATGACCGCGTTGAGCTGCCAATATAAGAGCCAACTCTCCATTTTCTCCTCGAAGTCGGGCTGAAGCTCCCTTTTCTAAGCAATCGTTAACTCTGTCATTATCTCCATTTTCAGCAGCTTGTATCAAATTACGAGTTAATTCTAAGGTATGGGCATCCATATTATTTTATATCGCGAAATCCTTTTATTTTAATGTTGAGTTAATGACTGCACTCAGAATTTTCTGGGACTTACGGATAGGAGTAATAATTTGTAATATTTACGGATAGGAGTAATACATTTGTAATATTTTACAAAAGATTTGACTGGTGGCAGTTACAAAATTTGACCGGGGTACCGGGAACCGAAAATAAACAGCAAAAATATCATAAAATATGATACTTTTTACTGAATATATTTATTACCCGTCCGATGGTCAACAACAGGAACTAAGGAAGAGAGGCCACGTAATTAAGGACTCCCCCTCCATTGATTCATTATGCCACCCCTTCAAGTTTTAATGGAGGGAAATGTTTGGAAGCAAACGAAGACCTTTCATAAATGGTGTCAGAGATATCTTGTTCTAACTTCGAAAAGCTTAACAGTGTTTAGTGATGCAAGTCAAACGAAAGATAAGCACCACCACGTTTACGACATTGATGCAGTAACCTGCTCTCTTTCACAGGATTTCAGCGCTGCAGACGTTTTCGAAGTTGGGATAGGGGGACATGTTCACCGTTTGCGTGTTAGAGGTTGTGAGTGTGCAAATAAGTGGGTCGAAGCAATTCGTATATCTCGATCAGCCAAAAGAATTTCTCCTGTTGTTTCTCCAATCCCTCGTGCAAAGTCTGAAACTTTATTAGTATCAACAAAACCACGACGAGCGAGTGCACGCCGTAGGCGTGCCAGCTACAATAGTAGAAGCAGGCGTAGACGAGAAATCCTTTTTAATTTGGATGGACGATCTTTAGCTGCTTCCCCGCGAAGTTTGGCGTCAGTGTCGCAAAGTGGTGTAAGTAGGTTACGCAATTATTCCAGTGTTCATTGTCTTAGTGATGATAATGATATCAATTTAGTCGAAAAAAAGTCATATGATGATGAATCTCGTGTAAGAGCTCGCAAAAGATGGCGTTTACTAAGAAATTTGACGATTGCTATTCGTCATAAAAAGAAATCAAAGTTGTCGGATAAAAATAGAGAAAATAAGCATATTTTAGATAAACACTTTTGGATACAAAAAAGTGAGGTCGATGTTTGCTGCCTATGCAATGAAACCTTCAATTTTTTTAAACATAGGAAACATCATTGTAGATTATGTGGGCGTGTTATGTGTGATAAATGCACCCGTGGGCGAGATTTTTTTGATGGGGCTAAAGGAAAGCAGAGAATATGTGACATTTGTGTAGATGACATTGGAGATGAAATTGTTGGTGCTTGGGGCTTTTCTGGTGATTCTTGGGTCGAAAGTCGTTCTCCCAAGACAAACGGCGAAATACGATTCAGTTGTGCATCACAGTCGGATATAGTTATCATGCCAACTTCGCCAGAAATTAGAGCAAAAACACCAATATATAGAAATAGTGTAAACACATCGTTTTCTTCGGATATATTTGATTGTGGGAGAACGTCTACCATGTCTGGTGCAGAAATATTCAAAGACTCTATAAGCCAAAGTAATTATAGTAATGAAACTCAATTAGGTTCGGATGTCGAAAGTATAAATTTTGACCTTCGACTTTCTCCTAATGTCAGTGCTTCCTCAACGTCGTCAAAACATCTGAAATGGATAGATAAACAAAACCCTTTATTAGCACATCAGTTAGAAAAGGCAATTATAAGAACTAAAGAAAGAAATAATATTATACTACAAAAAGTTGAATCCCACAACTCTTAATAAAATATAAAAATTAAAATATATAGTCATAAACGCTTGTGTCGTTTTGTGAGTAGATATTTGATTTGTGTAGCGAGACTCTTTAATACATTTTTGATGAGCGTATTGGTTGGTACAAAAGAGTTTGATGTGAGCGTTTGTTTCAATTTTAACTTTCTCTATGTAGACTATTTTTTATTTCTATTCAATATATTAGGCCAACCACTGATAAACAGATCCACTGGCCATTCTTCTCACATGCCAAGGACACTTCTGCACCAAAGCAAAAATTCGGATCACCACGCTCAGCCATAGTTCTTTCCTGAATATTCCTTTGAAACTGAAATCTTGAAAATGAAAAACTTGATGCCTTAGATGTTCCAAATGCATTTGGAGCAACATTAAGTGTAAGTTTTTGGCATCCAGAAGATATCATTGTGTCGTTAATTAAAACACGAATCCTTGAACCGCATTGATGCAATGTAATTGTGCTCATATTTTGTGTTTTATGAAGCGTCGCTTCTATAATTGAAGCATCATATGGCCATTTGCCTATTGAAATATCTAACCAGTAATGTAGCTGATGACGTTTTGCCTTTTTCATTGGACCAGGTACTTCGCCATATGCGGGGGGATCTCGAACAGGACTAACATTTGGATTCCACATAACATAGTCAGGTGTTGGATTGCGTTGAAATGATAATGACCATCCTATAGAGTCACAACGTAGAGACTTAGTGCCACCACATTGTCCACGCGAACATCCTTCACTCACCCAGGCTCCGCAATTATGAACAATGTTAGACGTTCGCCCCCAATCAGGAATGCCGCTATGTCGTTTCTCACGATGTATCAATGCTTCGCAGTGATAAGGGGGTCCATGAGCATCATGAGGTACACCTGGAAGGCCAAGTTTTTGACGTCTGAGCATGCATTCTCCGCGAAGTTTCTGTAGATGCATACCAAACTCTGCTGTGAGTTTATGTCTAGAATATGCAGTATCAAGCTCGCCACATTGGGCCCTCATTGGTGTATTTATGAAATTCACAAAATTCACATAATTGTGATGTCCTGCACACATATTACCAGCCGCAAAACGATCACTTAGAACGGGTACAATACGATACACCCCGTCTCCACCGGCAGAGTATCCCATCATATACACACGGTTTGGGTCAACATCTAAGAACGCAATTGCATTCTCTATTATCCGATCATAGCAAGGGAAACTAGCATCTTCCCAATGAAGCTTCCATGAATTGGTGATACCACGAGGTGCGATGTACACACCACTTGAACACAAGGGAGCCCAATAGTTTTTCATTGCATTCCACTGTCCATCATTAGTACTGGCAGGACATCCACCTCCTCCATGCAAACAAATAAAGCAAGGATATTTCCCATTTCTACCAGGTCTTCCTTTTGTCGTAAAATAAAAACGCATAGAAAACTGTCCATATTGGATGACACCATTTCCCTGGCGAGTTTTCCCACCTGCCATCTCGGTTTTTCGTTCCGGAGTATTTTGTACTTTTGCAATCCAATTATTAAAAACTTCATTTTTTGGTATAGCTTTAGCACCAGATATGACAACTACCGATGCAGTAGTAATTTTCTCATCAGGCTGTTTGCCTGTGCCATCCCTAAATAAAGCCGTTCCGAGAACATTTGCAGGTATTTTTAGTAAAGGGGCTTCTTCTGGTATCTTGTTCACAGCTCGAGGCCAACGATACGCGTTATTGTTAATGTACAAAGATTTATGTTTGAGTCGTAAGTGAAGTTTTCCATCACCATTGTATCCCCAATGAACTGTTTTCCCATCAAATACTATCTCAACAGGCCAGTGACCGCCACAATTTTGGACCGAACCGCCTGCGCAATCAGAAATTTTCACTTCGTGTAGTCCAGCAGTAAGTGTACAACCTGACCATTTCCCAGGTCCTTCTTTCCATTTAAAAAGCTCGCTGGTTGTCGTCCGCTTTCCATCGCGTCTCAAATCTTCAAAGTCGCACTCAACGTGGAAGTGCCACACCATATTTTGCAAGGACTATCACTATGCCTTGTCAAAAAAACTCATAAGTAGGTAAGTGCGAGGTAACGACTGTCAAATACTGTCAAATCCGTTACGAACGTTACGAACGGTTATATAGAGTACGTATACGTACTGTAAGAATTTTACTACGGAGTAAAGAAAATGACAGATTGACTCCACCCCCCGACTTTTAAGTCATATTGCAAATGAAGTAACTAATCGACAATGTAATCTTCTTCATTGAGTATATTGCAGAAAGGCTAATTGCGTCCCACAAATGAGTGATCAACTCCTCCCAACTCGAAAATTACTGTGGTCGAACAACAAATTACGTTGCTCGTCGATAACCGTCACTGCTTGTGGTACGTGGATATTGTGTGGTATTACTGATGGAATAGTGGTAGTAATTTGTCATCGTACAATGCATATAAAACATCAATTTTATGCTCATCGAGGAAATGAAGTCACTTGTATGTTTTCCACTAGACGACTCCTGTACACGGGCAGTTCTGATGGAACTATCAAGGTATTTTGTACCCATTCTTGGAGACCACGCTGTCGTCTACACTTCCACGAAGACGCTATCACTTGTTTGAGCTACGATGAAAATACATCAACAATCCTTACAGGTTCATTAGACAGAAAAGTTTACCAAAGGAAGCTTAGTGGTGTAAGTAGTGATTTCTTTATTATAGGAAAATTTCCCGCTGCCGTCAGTGCTGTAGTATCAAACTCATCTACGCTTTCGCATTTGGTAGCTCCATATTATAATACTGTTTCTGTAGCCTATATTGGTCTTTCAAATGGAGACATTTACATAAAAGGCTATCCGATACCTACATTACTTCCTTTATCTGACAATTTTTCAGGCTTAATTTTGCGAGGTCACACTAGTAGTGTAACACAATTACGCATAGCATATGGTCCGCTTACTGATACATATAATACTACTGGTGACTGTGTAACACAGGAAGTTTTCTTATTAAGTTGTAGTTTAGATGGAACTATTAAACGGTGGCGAACAGATACATGTGATTGTATTTCGACAATTAATCAAAATATACCCATTATAAACATGATAGTAGTTCGCTGTGGTCTTTCAACTATATTTACAACATCCAATGGGATGATAATGTGTTGGAAATATATAGAAGACAATGTTTCTTTAATTAGAAATTTAAGTAAATATTCTTCCAAAGAAACAATTAATGTCAGTGAAAGTACATCTCTTGGAGAAATTAATCGTGAAATATATAGTACGCGCTATATACACAGAGCTAGTGATGAGCAAGCACAAGTTAGCGAATATAAATACTCATTTAGTGACATGTGTGTGTCCCCACTAGGTGTTTTAATTACTACTAGTACAACCTATTTAGAGTCTGCAAATACAATGACAAATATTACACTAAATCACAGAACTCCTAAAAAAGCATGGTCTACTATGAAATCCATAGTAGTAAAAAACGAACCAGAGAAATGTACAAAACATTCGTCGTCTACATTACTTGAAAAATGTGATGTATTTGTATGGAAACCTTGTGAGAAGTGTGAATTTTGCGAAAGAGGTGGAATGTGGTCACATGATCATCGATGTTCAGCAAATAACGAAACCGTTGAAAAAATAGTCGATATGTCTAAAACAATTGATGAAATTGTAGTTGTCAATGAGGATGATATTGAACGTAAGGATTACCTTCTAGATGAGGACCTCACACATCTTTCCATTACAGCATCAGCTCCAGAAGACATTGAAAAAGACGATATTGTATCAAATATCGAAAAATGTTCCAATATAGACACAGAGGATATTTTTATACCATGGCAAAAACCCATAGAGTATCCCCGCCGCTTTGGTATAGCTGAATGGTTGAAATCACGGCAAACAAAGAAAGAATCTCCTAAAAGTAATCGAACAAAATATAAACAATTGGTGAAGCGAAGAGAGGATAAAACTAGGTACTCTAACCATAATAATCCTAAAACCCTTGTAGTACCAAAATGTCAAGATGCTTTACACGGTGAAGTATTATCTACGCGTGTCACTCCTCCGTCATCGAATATAAATGAATTATTTCAAAAACAAAATCGAAACCTTGGTAAGAAGAAATTACACATATCGTCCCAATTAAGTATTAATTCGAACAAGACGACTATTACATCATATTCAAAAATAAAGAAAATAGTGCATAGGAAAAAGGAACAGAAAACTACACCCCAGTCAAAGACAAAGAAGAAAATAAAATTTTCTCTGAAAAAAAAAATGGTAACAAATCAAGTACCTTTAAATAGAAATATATCCAAGTATAAAAGTAAACTTTGTGGGAAACAGAAAGTAAATGTAAATATCAAAAGAAAACAACATAAATTAAATGTAAAGATCAAACGGAAGAGTAAAAAGAAAATTAATCGAAAGTCTCATTTTATTGGAACTACAATACCTGAAAGTTTACAGACGGGAGAATCAAATACCACATCTCGAATCTCACTCAGGTTCGTAAAGAAAAAGAAACACTCACGAAGAAAAGTTTTGAATCGTAGAAAAACAAAACCGCGAGTTAGCCGCATCGACATAGCGCGCATTTTAGATAGACTTTGCAATCCACAAAGGTTACGCAGGAAAAAAACTAGAAAGAAATAGGAATTTGCATGTAACTCACTGGCCATAATTTTTTCGAAAGAAACTTTGTAAACACTTGAGATATAAATAAATTGTAGAATCGTTCAAGAAAATATTTATATCATAAGCACATAAAAAGAGAGCAACAATAAGAGTCAATTTCCAACAAATATAATAATGTAAATTACTTCGCGTATGCACTGCAATCCTTTGTGTCAAAGGGATTCCTCATTACTTCTCAAGATTGATCGCAGTACCAAATCTAGCATAAAGTTGTTTTTTTAGAACCGCCTGGCGCTTCTGCAGTGCAGAAATCTCTTCACTAGAATCGTCTAAAGATGACTGTAAATCATCGATACGCTTGGAGAGTACCTCATCTGCCGCATCTTCATCAACATTAATGTATGAATCACCCAATTTTAGTTTGATAGATTCGCCGTCATCGTCAACAAGAGCAATCTCATCCTGTGCATCACTCAGGGTCTCGAGTAACTGTTTCTTCTCTTTTGTGTCTGCTTGTAAATCACTCAACCTCGAATTGTTTCTAGAAAACTCATTGATTGCCTTTTGATCTATCTCTCGCACCGGTGTGTTTATTTGTTCTGAATCAGTAGCAGCAATGCGGTCCATGTTATAAAATCAATATAGTAGTGAAAAATGGTCTATTAGCTACTGGGAAGTGTAGAAAAAATGGCGGCCAATGTGTGTGTGACAGTGACACGTGGCAATGCAAGCAATCAGAATCTGATTGGCCATCAAAATAGTAAAAATGAATGAGAATTAAATGACATTCTTCTCTCTCCTCTGCGAGGTAACTTGCTAATATATCATTAGACTCTTCAAAACTTAAACCTTTGAAAAAAAGCTTAATCATTTCAAAATGTCGAGGGATAAAGTAATTCCACGCGGGACTCTATTATGGAGTAATTTCACATTTCTCTGGACTGGTGTTGTTCAGTTACTTATCTCTTATGAGCTCGATGAAACTGGTTTTGGAAAACGATCTGAAAATAATCTTTTGGCAGCCGCTGTACCACTAGGCAGTGTACTGTGCACTATTTTCATTAAAGGGAATCTCGATACAATCCAACAATATGGTTTTAAGGTTCTTTTAAAAAGTTTTTGGCACTTTGCACTGCTAGATATGCTTGGTGCAGTTTGTACTCAAGTAAGTGTTGCACTAATTGGTTCTGGCATCTTCATCGTTATTTACTCCGTAATAGTAGTATATATTGCAATTTTGAATAAATATTACTTAGGATATGATGTTTCAAGGCTTCGTTGGATCGCCCTTATCCTGATAACATTTTGTGTTGCGTTGTCAGCACTGGGGCAATTAGGTGATGATGAGNAGGGCAAAGGAAATCGTACTACAACTGGAATAGCATTTGCTATCGGTGCAACATGTTCATATGGTACTATGTACAGTTTACTTAGCGCAGAATTCATGAGAGACCCAAATTCCACCCTTGTTAGTTCCAAAATAGATAAAAAACCAGTATTATCGCAAACATGTATGTTACTTGTTGTGAGTCTTATGGAATCTGTCGTATGCTTAGTATATTTGGCACTTGTTGCACTTCCAAATTGGAGGAATTTTGTCACTGAGCCTATGAAAGCTGTGGAAGACACTTTAGGTGAAACAAAGGCATCTCCATTATATTCGATTGGATTATTTCTAATCATTTTAATTGTTGATGGACTTCATCAAATTGGTTTTTATTATGTTGTATCCTTTGGTAAAGTCGCTGCTGTTAGTTCGGGTATTAACAAAGCATTACAAGCCACAGCTGTATTTGTGTTCAGTCACTTCATATTCTGCTCTCATGATAAAGCTCAATGCATGAATCCTGTTAAAGTAATTGGTACAATTGGAGTTTGTTTAGGTGTATTTGTTTATGCTTTGGATAAGCGTATTGAAAATTGGTTTACAACGCAATTTAACTCGAGGAAATTACAAATTATCCCACAAGATGAAAAACAAAGTGTTGTTGAATTAGTTCAAGAAGAAGCCACTGTGAAAAATGAGGAGCTTCCAACAATCACCGCTTTTCCAAAGCATTCTATCGTTACAGAGGTTTATCCAGTGATTGCACGAATGCGTCAAAGTATTGATTGTGATATGGATCAAAGTATTCCAGTAGTTGAAATGTCAACACTCGCGCCATTAAATTCTGCAATGTATCTGGAGGATGAAACTAAAGCATTGATTTCTTGAAAAAATATCAACATAGAAAAGTTAAATCCTACATTTTTTTCTAATCTATGAAAATTTAGATTTATTATTATAATTAAATCACAGAGTTTGCAATATCATACTTTATTCTTATGTTGTTGACTATGTCTGTGGTAGTATCTACGTTTAGAACGAGATTGTTTCACCCATGCTGCATGTCGTTTTCGTTGTCTCTCCACATATGATAATCGACGCATTAATGCTTTATTTTTATTTAATACTTTGATCAATGTTTTCTTGGTGTCTGAATTCTCTTTTGTATAGAAACCAGATTTAGTTTTCAATGGTGTATTATATTTGCTAACGGTATTTGTATACTTCAAATTAATATTATTTTCAATATTTTCATGTCTTTGACGCATTTGTTTCACCGTATCACTTGATTTGCTACTTTTGTTGATTACATGTGTCATATAATTACCTTGATTCAAAGTGTTAGTATTTGTTTCTGTTTGGTGTTTACTTGTTTTTCTACTCTTACTATTTTTTATGGTTTTTCTACTCTTTCTATTTTTAATGGTTTTACTATTAATTTTGTTTGTATTATTATTGTTCATGATATTCCTACTATTTAGTTTACATTTATCAATACACAAATATTTATATTGAGTCGCATGGACATCATTAATTATATTACGTAAAGAATTATAAGGATAATCAGCTATTGCTATCGGCGTTTCAAATGAATGTTGTATTGTACATTCATTATATTGCAGTTTCAAATGATTAATATTTCCCGTATCTATAACATTATCAAATGACTGTACAGCATCAACATTCCCACACTTTACTATTTGATCTCTAAATTCACTAAATTTATCTAGACTTGGAGATGACCCAATATTATTTGCAGCAAGTATAATTTCTCGAATTAATGCTTCAGTCAACGTACACGTACTACATAAAGTAGCCATATGTTGGTTCAATTGTTCACATGTTTCATCTAAAACAAATAAAGCAGCAAAAAGTCTCATTGCTTCATCTATAGCAATATTATCAAGTCGTGGATCACACAATCGACTAAGCTCTACTATACGAAGTTGCGACAAAACACCTTTTTTTCTTTTTAATGATTTATATGTGGCATCATTCGGTAGGATTCCTAAAGCATACATTTCATTATTTACTACACTTTTTGCTTTACTATATTGTCCTAAGAGCTGATATTTCGTGATAAGTATATTGTAACACTCTGTATTCAACACGGCAGTTTCATTTGCATTTTTTATCTGTTCAATTCTAGTAATTATTTCTTCTACACTCATGCATTTAGAAAACATTAGTTCAACATGAGAAGAATGTAATAGACCATTTTGTAAAAGACACATGAAAAATATATTTGCATGTAATTTACTATCTCTATCAAACCTCTGCAGCAGTGTATGAAGAACGGAATAACTATTTTGTGAACCATACGCTCGTTTTGATAAAATCTCNGTTGTCAATATTTCGTGTTCTGACATATTATTATGCTTCATAACATTCAACACTGTATTTGCTTCTTTGTAGTTACCTACTCTAATAAACGATTGCATAAGCATTGTATATGTAGCAACATTTGGAAAAATATTCTTACACTTCATTAAGCACAACACTTCGTTAATTGCTTCTGGACTCCAGCGATAATATCTTACAATTTCATTACATTGATAGACATTAGCTTCATCAGCAGCAAGAAGACGATCAAACAAATTGTACGCACGTGCAACACCGTCTTCGTCTCCTTCATCTAAGTAACGTCGGAGAGCGCTGCAGCGTGCCATACTCAGTGGTGTAGAGCTTTCAGGCTTTTGAGTGATTTCTTTAGTACATTCACTACTACTATGTTTCCGTTTATCTTTTGATTCATTCAGTAATTTCTGTCTATCCCATCTACGACTAGATATTGTATTGATGAATCGATTTGTCTTATTTTCTAATATAGATGATGTTTTGGAAGGTTGGAGGGCAAAAGTAAGTTTTCTCGGAAAATGAACTTTATGAGACGAGTTGCGCGAGACCATATATAAAAACTCCAACTTACTAAGTGTATTCATACTGATCATTCTATAAAGCAATCTATTATTATTCATCACAGAATATCGCATTTGTGGATGGAAAAAAGGTGCAACATGAAAGCTTCTTCGAAGACAATTAACCTGAATATGTCGAAACATTTAGTTCAGTTGCAGTCCTTTTGAGACTAACCCCTCGACTAAAATAATATAGAGACAACTGCAGCGATTTTAAAGACAAACTAACATAACTCTGTATAAATGGTTGACATGTATACTAATTCCTAGTGTCGCATAATGCAGCATTTACGTAAATGCAATATGTTTCAGATAAAACCACAGCAATACACATAATATTAGTACTACTAGTACAGGTACCTCACAACAACTCTTTTATAATTCTCACACGTGTCAAAAATCATCCCGATTTCGTGTTTTCCATTGAGTGCGTAACTGTCGTGTTCACTACAAATTACACTAAACTACTTCTTTGTAGTTTAAAATTAGTTTTGCTGCAAAAGAAATGCATTTCTATCACGAATTTATTTGACCACATGAGCAACTGTTGACATCAACATACTGAGCCTAAGTGATTCAATCAAGAATCTTTCACAAATTATGAATAGATCAATTGACACTTCAGACACAGAGACGCACAAAAAAACAACCACAGATAACAACGGAATGGAACAAATGTACCCAGGCCAGAAACCACCTATGTCAACCCAACTACACGACGTATTAATTAGGGCTCAGAGTTTTCCTATTGGTGTTGCATTTGACTGGTCCGATCAATTCTCCACACTTTGTATAGGTAAATGGCTACCCGTTGCAATGGGTAAAGGTGTTGTAGAAGCTAGTGATAGACTTATTATCGGTGATTGGCTTGTTGCTCTCAATAATGTAGACTTAGCCTTTGAAACAAGAGAACAGACACTAGAACACCTGAGGAAAACACCGCTTCCATGGGATATGTTATTTAAACATCATATTAATGAAAGTAGAAGTTCAGAAGTGATATTAGATATTAGTGATGGTGTAAGTGAAAGTAAAGGAACAACCCTAACCCTAAGTGAAAGTAAAGGAACAACTAACCATAATACCAATAGGCTATCAAAAAATGATACGAAAACTCTAATAGACAATGCACAAATCAAAGTACTAAAAAATCATCCATATAGCTTCAATGTAAGAAGAAGTAAAACTGGAAGACTTCTAATAGATTTGCGGAAAGAAATAGAAAATACGATAACAAATGTGATTCCACAAATTGAGTATATTAAAGTAGAAAATCAAAGTTATTATGAAATGAACAGATCGCGGATTGGGAATAACAAAATGAGATATAGAGGAGTAATACAGAACAAAACTACGCAACGATGGGAAGGGCGAATATGGAGTTGCCCTAACTCAGGCGGTGAGTTTGTTGAGCGATTTGTCGGAAGTTATACTTCAGAAGTAGAATGTTATCGTGCATGCGAAAAAGCTGCAAAAGCTCGAGATAAGCCACCGCAAGATTCAGATCCAGTTTACCATAAAGCCACAGCCTTTAATATTCACCTTGTGAGCGATTTCTTTTCATATAGAAACTATTATGATCGATGTGAAATCGTGTTTAATGAACTTATGAAGCAAGTTTGGAAAGTTAAAGCGTATCCTAGAAAACCAAAACCTATGAAAAATAAAAAAATAAAAGTTACGCACCAAGATTTATCAATGCTTCAGTGCTCTAGTTGGAGAAAATTTGGAATTGTAGGTAGTAATGTTCGAAATCTGCCTCACTTTAGGAATTTTGGGTTCACTTTGAGCTTGAAACTTCAGACTAAGGCAGAGTGGAAACCACGTAAATATGGAAATTTAATCGAGCATCACCTCGGAAAAAGTCACTTAGAAGAAGGAAAACTTGAAAGTGTCAAGGGGAAAATAGGGAAAAAAGAACTTCTTGCTCTAATGGACCCGGAAGCTCTTAGAAAAATAGAAGTTCAAGAGGAATTAACCCGGGAAGTATCATCTCGTTCCGGCTCCGCGACATCGTCACAACTATATAAGCAAATATCGCGTCATGGATCAACAGTAACAAACAGTGAAAATAATAGTGAAAATTCAAAAGTAGGTGTCTTTTATCATAGCTTGAGTAAAGTTGCTAAAGATCTCATTTCCAAACAACTAAAGCAACAAAAAATACTTTTGCACAAGTCTCGTCGGGTGAAGAAAGCACAATCAATCTTTGAGGCTAAAAGACCAACTACAAGCAATGAAAATACTACACGAGGTAGAAACGCCATTAACGAGTATGAAAATATGTCCAAGAGTGACAGACAGTACATTTTAGCAGCAAAATCACTTCAACATTTATTTAGACGACGGCAGTCACACGTGCAAGTCCGAAAATGGCTTGTAAGGAATAGACATACCCTCACAATACAAAGAGTATATCGAGCATATAAAGCTCGAGTTTTTTTCAAGCACTATCGATACCTAAAGATTAAAGCTGCAGTGATGTTTTCGTCAACATATCGTTCGAAGCAAAGTAGGAAACAAGCAAAGGCACTATTACTGGCATTTTTTAAGGCAGTTCTCTTCATTCAGCCTATGATACGAGGTAGATTAACACGGAAATGGTTAGAAAGAGAGAAAATTTATGGTCGTGCTGCGCGTACAATTCAAAGATACGTGCGTGGATATCGCGGTAGAAATGAAACTAAGCGTGTTATAGCCAGACGATATTTTGACGTCTTTATATACCCTTCAGTGTGTATCATACAGAAGGCATGGAGAAGCTATTTGGGTTGGATAGCTTTGAAAAGAATGGCAAAGCAAGCTTATCATTGCAAAAAAGAAATGCCTGCAATTAAGTTACTTCAAAAAGTTTATAGAAGTTACCTTGGTCGAAAAAGAATAGCGATGTTGAAGTGTGTGGCAAAAAATGCTTCATTGATATCAAGATTGTTTAATGGGTACTTAGGCAGAAGGAAAGCACGGAAAGTACGCCGTAAACAGCTGGAAGAAGTAACAGCAACACGGCTTCAAGCTATGGCAAGATGTTATATTGCAAAATGCCTACGATTCCAGCGATATCAATATCGACGGCACCATCATGTTGTGCTTCCGGCAGTTTTACATGTTCAAGCGAAGTACCGTAGTTATTTAACTCGAAAAATAATTCGTGACACCATCCATAAGAACATCGCTGCAACAAAGATGCAAGGTTTATGGCGCCAGATTCTCGCAAAACGTACCATGATTAAACTATGGGAAAAGATGGCATTACAACACAAGGGTCTTGCTGCAGCTTCGCTACAAGCTCTATATCGCGGATGGGTTGCTCGGCGTGATTTCTTCGTTAAAATACGTGTATCGAGAGGTCTAGCATCACAAGCTGCAATGACACTTCAACGTGGCATAAGGTGTATGTACGCCAGAAGAGCGGTAAAGGAAAAGAGGTTTCTGCAAGAACGAAAATGGGGTTTGCGTGTCTTGCGTGAATGTACAGAAGATGGTCAAGAAATAAGGGATGAATGTGTTGATCTTCAAGAAGACCTGAAGTATGCTCGACGTGTAAAACGACGTGTGGAGCGGCAAATATCAAGTCTTCGGAAACACAGAAGAACTATGCAGCAGAGGATACCTGATGTTGAAGATGAAATTGACAAGTTAACAGACGAAGATATTGAGCGAGGCTGGATGGAAGCACTTGAGCGTGAGTGGGAACAACTCCAGAACCGCGCTGCGATGAGTGCAGAAGAGTTACTAAGTAAAAGATTTCAGCTTAGAAATTTCGAAGAGCAAATTGAAATATGGATGCTGCAGGTAGAAGAATTGGAAATGGACTTAGATGAATGTGAAATGCAATATGTTCGTGAGACAGAAATGCTTCGCTTATCAGAGATAACAAAGGTAGAATATAGGGTTAGCCAAGAATGGGACCGACGTGTTCGAACACAGCAAGTAAGATGGGGTGTACAAGACCAAGATCTACGAAAAGCAACAATTAAACGTCATCTAACTAAACTTGGGAAGTATATCAAACCATCACCAAATCGAGATCCGGATATCAAAATGCCGTCGGTTTCTACGAAGGATATAATTGCAAGGAAAATGATTTTAGAAAGGTGGCAAAAGCTAATGTCCGCACGAAAACAAGCTTTGAATTGGAAACTTAAGTTACAGCGAGGAGAGAAAAATCCAAAATGGAGGGAAGAATTTAATCGGACAGATCAGGTCATGAAAGAAACCTTGAATCACGGAGTACACGCATGGTCTCTAAAGCTTCACGAAGGAGCTGCTCGTAAAAAACAACCAATGTGTTTACTATGCGGAAAAGTTCGTTGTAAATGTAACTTCGTATCACATACTCAATCAAAGTTTTGAAAAAATGCTGTCGTTAATTTAATTTATTGATATTTATAAAAAATAGTTATAGTTGTGAATACCCTAGTACGCATACAGAATTTCTTATCTTTCGGAAAAAGGAGGTACGCTGAAGTCTGCATAAAAACCTGCACTTCGCCAATGAATATATACAGCTCTAATCCAGTGCCAAGCGTCTACTTCGCGAATGGTATCACCATTAATAATATCATGGATACACTCAACGGTCCACCATGAACGACATGATTCAGCGACCTCGCCTTCATCATGTGTCAACACAGCACTTCCAGTTTTATCAATATTTTCCTTCTCACTATAACCAAAAAAACTAGCAGATAATGAACGAAAAGCTGCAACAATAATTGGCAAAGCAACTTCGGCATTATCAAGATTTCCGCATCCAGCAAAAGCTTGAAGAAGAACCGTCCTTTTGTTATCGAAGACAATCCGCTCTTCCTCTGAGAGTATCATCTTCCACGTATCTTCTAATTCTACAAGTTCTTCCAACTTTTCGCCAACAAAAATTGTATTTTTTTCGTTGTTGAATATATTTTGACCGTCTTCCGAAAGATGCTTATTCGAAATAGGATGTACGGGAGTTTCGACAGTCATAACTACGTCTGCATTTTCCTTATTATTAACATCTTTGGTTTGTTTCATATTTTCTTCCAAACTATTTTTGCTACTTTTTAATCCTACAAGAGCCTCAGCCGAAAATGCTACACCTGATAAAACACCTACAACATCGTCAGCTCTACCAATCATACCCTTATAAGCATCCGTGAATACACTCGACATTGTTATAACATGTGAAGCTTTGATTCCAGCTTCTTCTGCTTCAATGGCGACTCGTTCAGCGTCTTCGTGTGATCTCGCTATCAAGGAAGTATTCTCTTCGGGGAGTTCCTGTTTGAAAGTCTTGCACCTTCTTTTGGTTTCGTCAAAGATAGTTTCATCATTTGGGGATTTCAGTTGATTTGTGTAATCCGTTTTTGTGACTTTGTTTGTGTTACTATTAAATTCAAATGGGTTGCTATTGATCGGGGACTCAATTTTAGATGTGTCATTTTTGGGGCTTGACATAGCACTTGAACTCCAATTCCATCCTACACTATCAAAGGAACTAGGTGGAGCCTGTAATACTACATTACCTAGGCTCTCATTTTTTAAAGCATCTTTAGCACGTTTTTTACTACGTTGCTTTCTACTGTTCAAAAGCAGCCTATCGCCAACCATCTTCTTGGAGGTTAGTATACCTACTCTTTTAACTGGTGCCGGTCTCGTTATAGGAGGAAGAGGTGTATCGCGCTGACCTGTTGGTAATGCATTTAATCCGATACACAGTTCCTCAACTGAAGTCAGTTCACCACCTTTGTCAAGGTTCTTAATTAAAAGATTACTGGATGGAGAACCTTCTAAGTCTTCCATATCATTCTCTGGTGCACCAGATATTTCCATGTCTCTTTCAAGAGATCGTTGTTGCCGCAATAGGCCAATGTTGTCTTGTACCGACGGATCATACATTGTCATTGAATTAATCAATTTTTTATAGTGGTCAATAGCGCCTGGAAGCGTTAATTGCTTCTCAATCGGTATTGGAACACGCTGCAAAGGTGTCGCGGTAAGCTGTTGTAGTTTGTTCCATAGAGGTTGCACCTCTGTCTCCCATTTAGCTGTACCAGTTTTATAAAGTTTGACAGCTAGTCTTCCTTTTCTGTACGTAAGAGAAGTACCTTTATTGACAACACGTATATTTATTTTAAATGGGGGGTTCAAAGCACAAACAGATTCCTGTATTACGCCAGCAAATGGTGGTATATCATGCCATCTAAGTTCCATAACTTTTTCTGCTTCCAAATTACAGTCAAGTCCTAACTTTGTGAATGATTCGCCTTTTCTTTGTATTTCAGCTACACCTTCTCTAACTGAAACAAGTACACGAATTCTATCTGATATTCCAGCAAACTTACCCGCTGACATTAGTTTTACACCATCATTTGATTCAATAGTAGTTTCAACAGTAGAAGTTATCTCAGAAATATCGTCTGTATTATTCGATAACGGCTGAATCACTTTTACACAAGAGCGCTGGAAAAAACCTAGCCCAAATGAAAGTTGGACCACAACGATTTCACCATCTTCAGAGTTGCGAATATCCACAATTTTTCCCGTACCAACCAAACTTGTAACATACATTCCAACTGTCAATATTTCTGTAACTTTCAAAACTTTAGAAGGGGTTGCATCCGTTGCGTCAACTTTAGAGGTCTTTCTTAGATCAGTGTCAAAGCTATCACGTGGGTCATTAGCAAAACCATTTTCTATATATACAAAGGTACCATTTTGAGCGATTTGGAGTTGAATATGCATTGCAGTACTCCATTTACCAAGGCCATCGTCGCCACGAACGTATACAGCATCATAAACTCCTGCTAAAGTCTTCAAATTTGCATTGCCCATAACTTAATGAATACTTTGAAAGGCTGGGCAGACTTAAATAAGAAAATATTTTTTGTTGGCTCGGCCAAATCAATTATTAATGACGCAATTTCAAACTGACCACCATTATTTAGTGGCCACTCGCACTGGCCACGCCATCGATTCGATCGCCATCTGATCTCGAATCGATTAAAGAACCATATTGCTATTATTAATTTATTATCGATATGATTTATATTATCACTCTGTCGGATGTAATCAATTCGCCTTCTTGTTGCCAAAGAATAAATATGAACTAATTATTCCGGATGTTTTTTGTTAAAAGGTTTTCCTCGGGGTAGAGAGAGAGAATCCCACAACTTGATATTGTGACTGTACAATCATGTACAATGCGGTATCGAGAAGTAGTTCAAATACTCCACCATTTCTCAGTACATATATATTGTAAAATTACATTGCGTCTGCCCTATCTTTTCTCTAAGATATAAGGTTATTTGATGCAGAAACGTTGATTCATTCCCATGGATGCATAACTTTATTTTGAATAAAGTTTAGCCAACACTCACAGAGGAACGTAGATGGAGTGTTCTTACAAAGGGTATGCCTATGATATAAATCTGTCATTTTGATCCATGCAAATGTTACTTCGTCTGCCCTATCTGTTCTTTACGATATATGGTTACATGATACTGAAACGTTGATTTATTCCCATGGATACATAACTTTATTTTGAATAAAGTTTAGCCAACACTCACAGAGGGACGTAGATGGAGTGTTCTTACAAAGGGTATGCCTATGATATAAATCTGTCATTTTGATCCATGCAAATGTTACTTCGTCTGCCCTATCTGTTCTTTACGATATATGGTTACATGATANGAAANATTNATTTNTTNCCATGGGTATATAACTTTATTTTGAATAAACTTTAGCCAATACTCACAGAGGAAGGTATGCCGAAATTTGAATCCATTCATAATATTTACAAACTTTATTTTCATCTTTTATTTTTACATTGAAACTTTATAACATACTACATATCACAGGTATGTAGAATTTTCTAGTTTATCCCCCACTTTATTCATGATATTAGGATCTTGCAATCTGCGTTGAATCTCTGATATATCGGGTCGTTTTTCCGAGTCACAATGAATACAGTCTGCAATCAATGTATATAATAAATTTGGAGTTTCAAATGACTCTTCACTTATGTTTTTTCGTATTTTCGCAGCTTCTGCCAACGCTTCGGTCTCGTTACCACATCCTTTGAAAGCCCCCGGAATATGTTTTTTTTGGTACAAGGACCAGATAATTACACCAATGCTGTAAATGTCGTCCTTTTGATTTGAATTTAATGGGTTAAAATAATAGTCACATAATTTAGGGTGTAGCATCAAAAAATTGTCATTTTTTTGTTTTTCATTTACATTGCAAACATTACTATCTAAATTAATATCAATGGTAGTATCTACCGAGGTCTTACTTTGAGTTTCTAGGTGTGTTTTCCAATGATTCGAAAATCGAATATTATCTGGATGAATGTGGCCATGGGATAGACCCAAAGAATGGACAGCTCCAACCGCAGCACATACCTGCTGTAATATCGCCAATAGTTGATCTTGCATAAGAACTTTATTCTCCTTTGGTTTATCTTTACTAAGAAAATCAGTTAATGCTACTGGAAGATATTCTGTGACGACTGTAAGCTTAGCTTCGCAAGCCTTTATTGCATCAACATCAGATCCTTTATTCGCTTTTTGTTTATCGGTAGATGAATCATTCATTTCTTTATCTTTACCGCCGAGATCTGATTTAGACTTTGAATGGGATGAGAAACTAGACGCAATAGTTTTTTCACTTTGAGTCAATTTTTCTATTCTTTTATGTTTTCCATCTAGAAAAGTGAATCCAAAAATCTTTGATAAACAAGGGTGTCGCAGCTTAGCTAATCTTGCATTAAATCGGTTTAACGATAGATATCTAAAAATTGCAACTTTGCGGTCATCATATCTGCCTATAAATACACTGCATACTGGTAGTGAAGTACAATGATTACTATTATCTACTGTGACAGCAGTACCAACACTAGATGTTTCAAAATTACTCGAACTACTTTTAGTTTGTTCTGATGTTTCATTAGTAGTATTTTCTAATCCAGATGCAGTGTAGATCAGTCTTATCAATGACGAAGACCAACCCTTTGAAGATTTTAATGTCGTCTTCTGTACCTTTGGAGTTAATGATGCTCTTCTAGTTGTACTTATATGTGATAAACAGACTAATCGCTTTGCTTCAATAATAGGAAGATCTCTCATGCTTTGTGATCCGTATTTCCATCTTCTTACTAGAAACATAAAAGAAATAATCAAAATAACACTAACACCAGAAATAGCTGATATGATCACTGTAAGATTATCATCCCCTTTACCTTTCTTGTCACTTGAACTATCGTCACGTCCACTACTACTACCTGAACTACTACCTGTAACGCATGATGAATTTCCCTCTTTACAATCACTTGAGCAAGTTTTCCATGTTTCGCCTACCTCACAATGACAATTTCCGCATACACCAGTAAAGGCAAAAAAGGGAACATTTTCAACTACTACTGACCCATCTCCACTGGACTTGAATGCTGCACTGCCATCATCATACAACTCATAATATACATCTGCGGTACTTTTACTTCCAGAGTCTGAGCTTGGCAATACTACTGATGATACCAGTATACTTTCACTCTGAGATCCACCAACAAGTCGACGATACATTTGAGATAATTGATTTTTCACTTTATCCACAAATGTAAAATATGTGCGTAATTTACGCCTTTTACTATTTGCCTGTGCAGTTTTACACAGTTTTTCAGCAGTGCCACCAACAAGGACAATATTTTTTATGGGTATTCTATTTACTTCTACACCCATTGCATCTGCCAATTCACGTGCCCATACGGTTTGTAATGGACCATTAGTTGCTTTTGTGCAGTCCATATCAACAAACCATTCTTCTCCCCATGTTCTATCTGGATATACCTTTGTCATAAATGTAGCGGCTAGAGAGCAGGAAGAACTATCTCCACCACAAACTCCACAAAGGTCAAAAGAAGATGCTTTATTTCCTGGTAACATACATAAAGATTCATCATCTTCTTTTGTATCTTTATCGTGAACATCTTTATCACGCTCATTTTCATCATTATCATGTGATTCTACAAAATCACGTTTTGGTCTTTCACATACTACTGGTAGTCTTGTATTACAATCCGCGTGAACAAAACCCTTACCCTTTTCCATTTTAATGCAATCAAAAAGCATATCAAAANATTCAACATCATTCTTTGAATGTCCTCTTGGTGGTACAAACG
Organism: Stramenopiles sp. TOSAG23-6; assembly: GCA_900128565.1. Classification (NCBI taxonomy): domain Eukaryota; species Stramenopiles sp. TOSAG23-6. The sequence continues at coordinate 16,130 of LT635915.1, read as the reverse complement.
TAGAAATGATTGTACGAAAATTATCCATAGTAGTACTTGTAGGCCTCTTTTGAAATATTTTCTTCAATATATTCCATGCTACGTCATTATTATTCACTGGTTTTAATACAGGATACGCAGGAAATAAAGCTTCAACAATGATTTTATTAATTTCTCCATCTTGTACAACCTTTGAATCGTCTTTTAAATCAGCGGTGTAATACCCACCTACCCAAATAGGTTTATTTCCTCCTCTCCGATACACAGTTGCCATATTAACTTCTGAACTTGGTGGTTCTACTGGTACCAGACCAATACTTTCACATTGTTCATAAGCTTCCCAAAATGTTAGGAAAGATTTACTTTTAGGATCATCTTTAGATCTAAATGGGAGAGGTAACAAATCTGTTTTTGCAATAAACTTCGCGACAGATAAATTAATTGTACCAGCGCCGCATCCACCAACGCAATTTCTATTTTTTTCTGGGGCAACACATATTTCCCAAGTACCAGAAGAACCCCAACCTGTACTAACACTCATATAGTCTATAATGTGTCTATGCATCACTAATTTATGCTCTTCCAATGTTTCCTTCATTACATCGGATAATTCTTCAGAACTAAAAGCATCTGAACCGAAAGAAGTACTAGTTTCATCATTGAAAGAGCCTGCATTACTTTGCGTACTTTGCAATATATCGCCTTGTTGATTTAATGACTCATCGCCTTGATGATTTAGTGATTCTTTGCCTTCATCTTTCTCAAAGTTGAAAGGAAATTCATCACCAAATGGATCAAACGGATCAAATTCAGCAAAACGGTCAAATGAATCTTCTGGTAATTCAAACGGATCATCAATCTCCACTTCTGTACAATCTGGACCAAAACACATATTTGATGACTGTTCTGTAGCCCATTTAGGCATTTCCACGGTTAGCTTTGCTTTCATTATCTCTTGATTTCCAACGATATCTCCCTGACCTACTCGTAAATACCCGTCGTCGTCTTGATCCCACGAAATCCAAAATGAGCTAAACGTTGTACTTGATAGAACTTTACCTTTATGATGAGCAATATTTTCTCCTTGATTGCAATAGCGAATCACAGAAGCCGTATTCTTCCAACCGCCTAAAACTATTTCGTAGTGAGGTTCATGTTGGCCGGCAAACGGACCTAGCGCAATATGCGCATCACTTAAACTTTTTACACGAAACTTTACATACGTTTCAGTGACTGTGCTCACACCTTTATACAAGTATTCGCGATTTGTATGCATTTCTTTAATCTTTGGACATGACATCTCACTCCTTATATTTGGATTATCAACTGGAGTGCTTTCAACACTGTTTGTGTGCGTATTGACCTGCTCTTGAGAGGAACCCGCAACAAAATCAAAAACGCTAAGCAAAAGAAAACTAATCAAGATGGCTCGACTGTAGAGCACAATTGGCTTAACGGCCCTAGATTTTCTGCCCAATACAGATATTGTATTTATATTTCTATTTAGTGTAACCAACATCATTCCAACAATTCCCATTCTAATGGAACTTATTCTTCCTATTATTTAAATGGGCGATCTGAGATCGATCTTCAAAAATTTTCTTATATAATATGACATTTTCTTTCCAATTTCTAGCACTCGCTCTCAGCGCGCAAACCTGTCTTGCTACACTTTAACAACAATCATTGAATCATCATTACAGTTACGTTCTGGATGATATTATTATATCGTTGAAGTCCTGTAGAAAGAACCTGATGATACTACCCAACGACAGTTGAAAGTATTCATTCGAATATTTCACGAAACAATGTCATTCAAGCATAATAATCTCCAGCGAAAACCAGCAATAGATTCTACTCTCCTTCCTCAACTGAGAGGGAACGCAAAAAAAGCAAGAAAGTTTTGGAAGGGTAAAACGGGTAAAAGTAGAAGAAAGAATAAAAAAGTTCAGCAGAAGAAAATAGATTGGGTGTGTACAATATGTACCTTTTTGAATCATGGTGGTCGTTCATTCTGTGAAATGTGTAATACAAAACGACAGCTAAAGTTGGCTGATGAAACAGCTAAAACAAAACATTTGTCCACAAAGCAGAAAAATAAACACTCAGGTAGCTCAGGTAACCAGGCACAAGCTAATGATAATAAAACTCGCTTATTATATCCAGAAACATACGCAGAATTTGTATTTGGTCGCAGTTTAGAAATGCCGAAATTATCAGAGATACGTCAAAATGAATATAAACAAAAGTTGAATGAACTTCATACACTTGAAATAGAAGACTCAAGTATAAATCAACGCTTCAAAATGGATAAACTTCCATGTAATTTATCTGCTAAACCTTTGGTTTTATTTCGCGATGTAAATTGGGCTGCGAACAAGTGTCAAATTAATTCTATAAGCAAGGATTTGATAACAAAAGACACAAGTAAAGCAGTAGATAGCACTCAAGACACAAATACGACAAATACCAGAAATATTGAGAATATTGAAGGAAAGACTTTACCGACTTTACAACCAAAGAAATGTTTGGTAAATAGTAAAAGTAGTAGAAAAAATAATAATAATGAAGAGCCAGATTGGAGATGTCCACGTTGTGGTATCGCTGAAATTTCTGCTATGACTATGGGTGATTTTTGTAAACCATGCACAGCAGAGATTGAACTACTTGGTGAACTAACTCAAACTTTTGGAAATTCATGGCAGTCTTTAGCTAAAAAATATGAAGATGAGCTAAACCCACATGTAGTCTCTATCAAAAAAACACAATTTGATAAAGATATTGATTTAATTGTGGAGGAAATCACGAAGAAACATAAGGATTTAGAACTAGATAATGAAGATGAAATAGATAATGTAGATACTGGTAAAGTTTTAACTTCAAGAAAATCTAAAAATCTATATCATCATCATGCAAGTATACCATGGAAATGTCAAACATGTGATATGACTGTTCCAATGGAACTTGCTCCAGAAAAACATCAGTGCAGTTTATGTAGTAGTAATGCAAAATTGAAATTTAACAGTAGACCATCTGGTGATTCATCTGTTGTTTGGAAATGTTTTAGGTGTGGCTTAACTCTCCCTATAAATATAGCTCCTAAGCAATCTAAATGTGCAATGTGTTTATTAAGAACGCCAAAAATTCAATCCTGTCACTTAGAAACTACTAAAATTCCATGGGAAATGAAGAAAACTGATGAGGAAAATAAAAAGAACAAAGATAAAGAAGAAAAGGAAGAAACGAAAATAGAACATGAGTTTACAAAAGTTGAAATGATTGAAGATCTACCCAAAGCTGATATTGACTTTCGAGCAAATATAGACACAAAGTCTAAAACTAAAAATTCGTCTATCACTGTTTGTGTCCCTCGTGGAATTAAATTAGATGCCATATTTTCTCCAATCGTTCCTACATTTTCAACAGATCCATTTGATGCAGTAGCCATCAAGAATTGTAAGCAGAACACAGTAACATTTGGACACGACCGCATTGGAGCCGTCATTGCAAAGTTTGAAGAAAGAGAAGTTGAGAAATCAATAGAGAAAATAGATACAGTGGAGCCAATAAAAACAGTAAAAACTGAAACGGAATCATTTGAAGAAAAATTTGCAGATATTGAAGCTCAAATGGCAAGAATCAAAATTGGCTTTGAAGCTGACTTAGGAATACAATCTATACAAAATAAAGAGGTCCCTTTGCCTGTAAAAGAAAAAGAGGTACCTTTGCCATCGTATGGCTATCTTCAAAATCATGGTATAACAATTGGTATGCAGTTACTTTACATTGGAAAACATAATATTTCTGAGATGCCATTTAATGAAATTACAATGCTCCTCAGTAATCGAATTAACAAAGAAAGAGAATTAACATTTGGAAACCCAATCAATAGTGGGTCTAATACAGTTAAGAAAATAAAAGTGACTAAGTCCATTGACAGTAATATGCCTGGTATTGGTGATGTCATTGTTGTAAAGTTATATAATGGAGAATCAACTGGAATTTCATTGAAACCAACAGTAGACAAAAAAGGTGCCATCGTCTCAATAGCAAGAAAAGGCCCATTAAAAAAGGCAGGTGTAAAAAAAGGCTACATTATTATTGCAATAGATAGAACATTGGTGTTCCGGAGACCCTTTGAGGATATTCAAATATTTCTTCGATCAAGAAGAAATAAGCCTCTGCGATACTTATCGTTTCGTAGAGCTCTTAACTCTCCAATTGTAAACGCAAATTTGAGTCAAACTAGTTCAAATGAAGTATAGTGATGCAATTGGAGCATCGGTAAATATTATGTTAGAGGAGAATGACATTTTTGTAATACTATATGAAAAGACTAAGAACTGTGTTTTATAGAGAGTAATAATGTACAGAAGGTTCATACACAAACTGTCAGCTTATATTTATACAAGACACTTTTTGAATGAGCTTATTAATGAATCCCGATCAAGGTTTTTTCCAATAAATATAAGTTTATTGGCCTTTACTTCACCTTCCTTCCATTCACAACCTTCCATTGGCTGTCCATCAAATAACATGTGAACACCTTGGAAAACAAATTTCTGTGGCATATCACGAATTGCCATGACACCCTTCATTCTGTAAATATTTTGACCCTCTTCCTTGAGTAGCTTTTGAAGCCAACCATTGAGTCTATTCATATCAAGCTCACCCGGTTCAGTAATACCAACAGAAGAAACTGAAGAATCATGCTCATGCTCATGGCCAGAACTTTCTTCAAGAAAATCAGGCTCGAATTCTAGGACTCTTTTCAAATTAAAACCTCCGAGTCCCATTAGCTCCTTGAGATCAACTTGTGAATACTGGCATTCAATCTGCTTCGCAGCGGGGTTAAGTGCCTTGAGGCGAGATTTCACAGTGGCTAAAGTTGCGGCGTCAACAAGATCAGTTTTGTTCACCAGAAGGCGGTCAGCAAAAGCAACTTGTTCAACTGCCTCGTTTTCAACTCCTTTTGGTTTGATTTCGTCGAGGTGTTGAATGATATGCTTACAATCAACTACTGTTAATACACCATCTAATCGTGCTTTACTCTTTAAATCTTCGTCCATAAAGAATGTTTGAGCGACAGGGGCAGGGTCAGCGAGACCAGTAGTCTCAATAATCACAGCGTCAAGTTTAGTCTTACGTCTAAAAATTTTTCCGAGAATACGAATTAAATCACCACGAACTGTACAGCAAATACATCCATTGTTCATTTCAAAAATTTCTTCCTCTGTGTCATATTTCTTTCGAACTAGAGCATCATCAACACCAACTTCCCCAAATTCGTTCTCAATGACGGCAATCTTCAATCCAGTTTGCTCCTTGAGAATGTAGTTCAGAAGAGTGGTTTTACCACTACCAAGAAAGCCAGTAAGTACAGTAACAGGAACACGGGTATCATTATCCTTATTTTCGGTCATTTTCTTTTGGTGTAGATATTTCAAATTTGTGATGTAATAATAAGATTATGTAGAGTCCTGCCTCAGTTAGATTAAAGTATCACACTGACTTTCATTCATGACTCGACCGAATTAAGCTATATTTTAGCTAGGGTTGGGGTTCGGTTCGCGCCAAAATTTTGACTAGTACTTTATTCGCTTATATTTTTCGTTTTGGCGCGCAAAGCTTTTCTCACTCTTCAGTCTTTCACATATTTCTCTTTATTACTCCTTCGTGCCTTTCATTCAGAAAATTATCATTAATCATGATGAGGAAGACAAATAAATGTAAAATGCCACGGCTCATTATTATTGAGGGCAATATTAGTGCTGGAAAAAGTACCCTTTGTCACCAAGTAGGCGAGCACCTTGGCTTTGCAACATTTCTTGAACCAACCACTGCAAATCCATTTTTGGAGCTATATTATATGAACCCGAAGAAATATGCTCTAGCGCTTCAAATATGGATCCTCAAACAGCGCTATATTACATACATTAATGCACTTAAGTTCATTGCCAATGAAAGTAACAAGTCCAATGTAAATGGTGTTCTTTTAGACCGCTCAATATGGAGTGACTCTGTTTTTGCACTAAAGAACTTTCAGGATGGGAATATAGATCAGGCAGGTTTCGACTTCTATTGTACACTTCGAGAACAACTTTTAAAGGAGTTGCCCCCGCCAGATGTTATGGTATATTTAGATGTGTCTCCAACAGAGTGCTATAGAAGGGTACATTGCGTCCGCAAAAGAGAATGCGAAGAAGCAATTCCTATTGCTTATCTTAATGGACTTCACGAATGTTATTTAAACTTTATTTCTGAGTTTAAAATTGTAGCTGGGAACCGTTGCACGGTATACAGAAAGGATTGGTCAAATTTTGGAAAAGTCAACGAAATGGCTAACAAGATCCTTGACTTATGTTCTTCTCGAAATCACTGTGTCTTAGGTTCTGATTTCGAGAGAAAAACTCTTGAGACTTTTATTTTTAACGATGATTTGGTGTCAGCTCGTTTGGAACTTTCTTCGATTTCAATTCCACCTGATTTGATTGAGTTAGCAAGAAAAATCCCTAATAGTGAGGATCCATCTTTAGTGACTCAGAAAGAAATGATAATTATGCCTGCTGAAGCTTCCCGTGAAATCCATCTCGAAAATTGTCGTCAGAATAAAGAAAATTCTTTCAATTCGAAACAACACAATGCTCAAATATCCAATATCAAAACACCATTTAAGAGAAATAACACCGAGAATAACAAATGTATGGAAATGTCACCAATTTCGATATTAGATGATTTTTTTTAGAACTCTCTTGATCTCTCTTTCCTATGTATTTATTTCCCGATTCTTTCTGTATTATCCGTGTCCCCCAAATTTGATGATAATGTATATAACTTGTATAAGCATCAATATATTTTTTTGTATGATTATAATTCCCAATAAAAAAGATTAAAATTATTATGTGAATTGTGTATTATTTTCTTTTCAATTTTTTACCCACCGATGATGAACTTTTTTTGCCAGTACCGGGTTAAAAAAAAAAAAGTGGATGGTGTACGTTATCTCTTGAAATTCATTTTTGTACACTAGAGACGTCCTTATGACATTGTGTTGTGTATCCTATCGTCATTTCTTGGCGCAATCTGGGTCTGGGTTGATCATTCAGTAAAATGGGAGCTCAAGAGAGTGATAAGCCCTCAGGATATGATATAAAAACCCCGACGGCAACTGCTAAGAAATTACTAGGTTTGAAGCTTCCAGTTGCGCTAAATATTCTCGTCACTATATTTTTAGATAATTTAAATAATGAACATGTCAATAGCGCAGCACAACATAAACTTGATCTTTGTTTGACTCTTCTAGATTGGCTTATGGCAGGTGGTGAAAATCCATTGATAACACTTGCGCATATTCGACAGACTTATCCTGCGGATGTAAAGTGTGAAGAAGTTTGGACGGACGACCACATTGCTTACCGATGCAAAACGTGTGGTATCAGTGAGTCAAGTTGTATGTGTGTAAAATGCTTTGATCCAGAGGATCATATTGGACATGATTATCGCATGTATAGATCTTCTTCTGGTGGTTGTTGTGACTGTGGGGATCCTTTAGCTTGGGATCCAAAAGGATTTTGTAAAAAGCATCGTCGTAACCGAACAGGTGATGGCGCGGCTAATGACTTCAAAGAACTTTCACCAAATATTAGACAGGGCGCGACTCTGGCGGTTCGTGCAGCTGTATATTATCTCGTTTATCTTGTTGAAAATATTGGTAAATATCATGATGAGCTTGCACGGAAAAGAAATCGACCCTCACTATTATCTCAGTACTCCAGTGATCAGTCAAGAACAAATACATTTCTTGGAGATAGCTTCACTTCACCCTCTAGAAATATTAGTGCTGCTGCTACTTCTTCATCTTTCGAGGAATCCAAAGATACGCCATTATCTGATTCTAATATCACACCACGACGTATGCGGGAAGAAATGCAAAATCAATCACTGCTTGTTCAAAAAGTTGTCCTATGGTTGCAAAAGTCCTGTGAGTTGTGTTGTGCTTTACGTCACTTAGTATGTAATGTATTTCAAGAACCTCGAGTTCTTCGCCTTGGGTCTGGATTTGGAGGAAGTGGCAATGTGTCAACATGCTTTGAAGCATATAATCCAGTTCCATCGCGTGTATTGCAGTCTGTATCTCAAAGTTCTACTGATCGACGGACTAGTCCAAGTTTATTATTTCAACAAAAACTTCGCTTTACAAGTGACAGTGGATTTGGAGATTTTGATCCCGCAAGTGATAGTAGTAATAGTTGCTATAGTCCAATTGAAGCTCGTAGACAAGAAACAAAGTCAAATACATTTAGTACAGTTTCTAAAGAATTTAAAGTGATAGATGAAGATACAAAGACTTCTATGAATGAAACTATTGTAGCTCAAAATATGAAAAATGCAGAAGATAATCTACGGTATACTTTTTCTGGAATTTCAAATAGTAATGAATCAAATTCTTCAAAAAAAGNTAGAAAACGTCAGAGAAAAATAGAACCACCAGTCATAACTCTACTTGATGGACTAATGGCATCTGGACTTCTTTTACCTGGGGAACAGCAAGATGATTTAGGTGTTTTATATCTAAAACTTCTGTTTGATTCTAGGTTCAAAGAATTTTATACTGAATGCTTTGTACGTCACTATGCTCGTTTATTAGATTATTTAGTGCAACCTTCAGATCCTGAGGTGAGCAAAGGACTAAGCAGATTTCTAGATAGGATTTTTTGTCAATTGTTTCATAATCCACAACAAGTATTACGTCTTGTTAAACGAAAACGTTTGGTCTCTGGTTTATTAAGGAAGGTTGTGTTTCTGTTTCTTCAAACAACTTCAAAGGGACAATCGCGAAAGATTTCGTTAGGTATAGGAGAGGGTTTAGGTCGAGGTTATTTTGGAAATAGAGCAAGATCTGATCGATGTCGTAGAAATAGAATTAAAAATGTGAAACAAATGAAGGAAACTGCTTCTAACCAAAGTGACACTTCTCTTACTAGAACATTCTCTTCAAGTCCAGTTGATGGAGTGAGTACTCCATCAGGGAAACGAAAGAGGAAAGTGTGTGACATAGAAGGAACTAGTAGTTGTGAAGATGTTGACACTGATTTAAGTAGTTTACGTTTGGTCGCCGGGTGTGGTCCAGTAGATTGTTCTCATAGTTTGGTAAAGGATAATATCTATTCAAGAATGGTTGCAGATTTGCGTACTGTGCTTTCTCATCAGATTGTATCGAGTTATGTACTCTTTGCATCAGATCATTCTCCTGTAACTAAGTCATTATTACAGTTATTATCACTCATGGAAGATATGAATCCACAAGTAAGACAGTTAGAGGAGCATGTTGAGTATGATGATGCTGTTTGGCAATCAGCTTTTATTCTATCACACGAAATGATGCTTTTGTGTGGTACTGTTGTAGACGGATACCGTACTAGATTGGCGGATAGGTCCATGTTAGATGAATTACGAAGCACAGAAACGGCTGCTAGATTCCTTCTACAGTGTGGTGAAGCTCTGAAGCAACATATTTCTGATGCCAACGATAAGGCTCCATGTACACAGCGTGGTCGTTTCTTCCGTGTTTCAAAGCACAAGACAAGTTTTCATTTACCTTTGCATCGCTTCACTGCATGGATGTTGCATGAATCTTTAGCAGTACTACCTGGGGCTTCATTGACAGAATTACTGCCGCTGTCTTGTTTTAGTCGTGACATGCTTCGCTCATTAGTAAGTCGGCCACTTCGTGTTCAGGTGTTGGTGCGCCAAGTTCAAGCAGGTATGTGGGTACGCAATGGAGATGCCATGTGGTCAGAAGTGGCATATTATTATAGTCGTTATTGGCACGATACTGGGTTGGATTTGGATGTGATGTTATTACAAGTATTATTTGTTATGTTGGGGGGTAAAGAATTGATACCATTAATGGCGCGCTCTTTTGAGTCGGAAAATTTTCTTCAATTAGATCCACCAGTAGAAAAAACTGAAAATAACTCCAATGGAATACCTCAAAGAAATGCTACTGAAATGCCGTCATTACTCTCGATTGATTCAGAACGTTTAGATGGCGAAGATTTCAATAGTAGTTATGATAGTGAAATCGTTGCTGCTTCTGTAAATGCAGCTGAAAGAGGAGATTTAGGATTATTTAATGTATCAGGTGACAACCATCCAGTGGATGTAACTAGCAACGCAACTACCGAAAGCAATATATTAGAACCACCTGAAGAGTGGGATGCATACATGACGGAAGAACTTTTGAGTATGATCATTATTCTGGCTTCAGATAGACGTCGGTCTGGCCTTACACCCAAAGCTGCAGTGGAGAAGGAAGTATTACATATTCTTGCAACTGGTAAAATGAGTCATTCTCAATTAAGTAGCCGCGTTGCGTCGCGTTTAACTGCTTTGGATGCGTTTGAAGATTCTATTAAGAAATCATCTTCGTTCATAGAGCCAGGTATGGTTGCTGGTCGAATGGAAAGTGGTCATTATCGTTTAAAACCTGAAGCCTGGAGGGAAGTGAATCCATATTTTCTGCATTATAGTCGCCTCGACCGACAGCAGATGGAGCAACAGTACCAACAACATATTCAGCGCACTCGACCTCGATATACAAGTAGATCTGAAAGCATGTCTGCTGGGCCATCTCTTGTAGCAAATGATTCATCTAATGCATCCTCGCATGGTTTCCTCTCTCGTAGTCGTGAAAGATCTAATAGTATCTTTGGTAGTGGCAGCACACAACTTTTACCTGTTCAAATAATGGTAGATACATTCCCTGCACTAAAGACTTTACCGTGGCAAGTATTATGGAATGCTCCCCTACATGGTATAATTTTCTGCGTGTTACAAAATGCTTTATGGGGTAGTAAAAGATCATCTGATGGATGTGTTAGTGCTGCATTATATGTATTAGCTTTAGCACTTCAATTGAATGACTCTGAATGGTCCGATGAAGAGATGGAAAATGGATTAGTTCCAAATTATTACGAGAATAAAAGCAATAGTGTTTCAGTAAATAAAGAAGGAGGAACTCCTATACTTTCAATGCCGACTGATGAAAGTTTCCAAATGGATATTGATCATGAAGAGAATAATGATGCGTCGAGTTCAACAAGTGATTACATGGATTATTCTTCCGTGCGATGTACATCAAATAGTCCTGAGAGTAAAGATGAAGAAGAAGGAAGAGGACATTATAGTGTTCCTGCCACGATGTTTGAAGAGTTTTTTACTGTGCAAGGAGGTAGAATTCCCAAGTTTTGTATACACACTATATGTTATCCTACATCAAATCCATTCACAAATGTTTGGCATCCTATCGACATTCCCAATGTAGGTACAAAAACTGAAGATACTGATACCAAACCGGAAATCTCAAGAAATATTGGAGAAATATTGTCAATTATGTTAGGGACAGAATCTTTCTCTGAACAACATGAGTATATAGAAAGCATATTTCAATTATTACATGAACATTCTCCAGATAGTGCTGCAAAAGTTGATATTTTACGAAAGAAACAAGCTGTTGCAGATGAAGGTAAAGGTACAGCCGAGTCTAATTCAGAAATGCGTCGTCGTATGTCTAGTGATCGTCAAGCGGCTGCAATTGATGCTATGAAAAAGAAACAAGAGCAGTTTTCTAATTTTATGGATCTTTACGATATATCTACTTCATCGTCAGGTGAAGAAGACTCAAATATGAGTGGGGAAGAAAAATGTAGTGATCAAGAAGCCGTAAACAATACTAGCCAATATGTAAGTCCTTCTACTTCAGAAAATTTGGAGAACTTGGTTGGTACAAGAAATGATACGATGGATACAAGTTCTTCAACAGTTGTCGTCAATGGAGGTACGTGGAAACCTACCCTTCGGTCTCAGCGACGTCGGAGACTTTCGTCTACTGATATGGATCTTGATGTACAGGATAATAAACAATTAGCTAAACAACAACAGAAAACTGCTTTAGCACATATTGATGCTGCAGAAAAAGACGCGCGTGAAAAGATTTGTGGAGAATCATTACCTAGAATGAAAGATACTATGTCTTCTCCTGTACTTGGAGCTACTCAGCCACGTATCCGTGGACGTGCTCAATCTTGTGTTGAGTGCGTTCTATGTAGAAAAAAAGGTGTCGTAGGGAGTACTGCAGCAGGTCTAAATCCATTTGCACTTGTTGCGTTTGTTCAACCATCTCGAATGTTACACAATGGCGTCGCTGCCTGGAGAGAACCTGAAGCGTGTCCATCACATAGTTATCAGGGTGACGATGAAAATTGCATGGCTGAAATAACTGAATCAAAGACAGAATATACAACAACATATGCAGGAAATTCTATAGGTGAAAAACAATATTGTAGTTGGATGTCAAAACGTGAGGAATTACGCGGTGGCATATCGGCAATGCGCCGTTGTGCTGCTGCAAATGTATTGTCAGAAAAATGTTTTGGAGGGGGTAGTCACAATATAAGTGAGTTAGCTCTTGCGCGCATGAATGCAAGCCAGAAAAAACAAGCACAAATGGAAGCTACACAGGCTTTGTTACCTTCAAATTGTTCTGTGATGGATAAATCTGGTCTTATTGCACGTCTAGCTATTGCAAACGAAGAATTAGCAGAGGCAAATGCGAAGTTAAAACAACTTCTCAAAGAGTCTTCTGAAGATGCGAGTCTCGAAGGAGATGATGAACAATCTTTATCGGTCAAAGATACCGATGGTGTAGTAAATGTTGGTTGCTCGTCCAATGAAATTAATGCTTGTTATAGAAATATGTTATGTTCCGATATAACTAGTGGTGGGAGCTCCACTTCAAAACAAAATAAATCAGCACACGTTCAAAGTTGTGGGCATTTTATTCATACGCAGTGCTTCGAATCGTATTATTTATCACTACAGGAACGACATATACAAAGGCAGACATTTGAAGGTCATTTAGTTGTTAATATAGACGATCATGAATTTCTTTGTCCAATTTGTCGTCGTCTAGGAAATTCGTTAATTCCATTGTTGCCTAATATTCCGTCAAGTTCCACATCGGGGACAGAATTTAATGACACGAAAATCAAAACAGTTTCAATATCACAGGCAATGACGGGTCATTGTCCAAAATCTTCTCCTGTTGTTAGTGAGTCAAAACGTATGTCATTTTCTGGTGAGAATGAGTCACGTCGTCTTTCTGAGCGAATTGCATTAGGTTTAGTCAGTACATCAATACCAAGGGAAATGCCTGGGGCAACGGGAATACCTGCTAATAATAACAGTAGTATCCTCGAGGAAAATTCAGAACTATCTAATCGACATAATCTAGCTCTATGGGTTGCAGGTTATGTCTGGGGTGAAGAAGTTTCGCAGATTTCAGAGAAATGCACTCAAAGACCTTTTGGTAATCCATTACTCACAAACTTGCTTAATTTTGGACAATTATTACTAGAAGCACAACATGGTTCAAATGCATTACTTTCACGATCACCACTTCGAATATTTCTGTTGAATATGTCAAATACAATTGCGACAAATGTTGCAATGGATGAATTTGCTCTCCGATCAAAATGTGTTTCAAGCTTACCTGAGCGACGGAAAACAACAATGTTGCATTTAGCGCAGTGCATTTATGCATTATCATTATATAGATCTGGCAATCAACCTCGTGTATCAAGAATGCCAATTGTTCCAGACTTTGTTACTAATGCTTTTGTACATATTTCGACACATGTATTACCGCGGAAGTTGAAAGGTATTAAAACATGTAATCTAAGAAGCAGCAATGATGTACAATCTGTATTATCTTTAGATTTATTTCCTGTATTAACAAGATGGTTGTTTGGGTCAGCTGCAACTTTACGTGTTCCATTTTCAGGCTTAGGTACGGCTGCTTCGAAGATGGTTGATCTATTTTATCCTGCTGCAGTCATGCAAGCTTTGTTTTGTATTTGTGTATGCCGTGCACGCTCTGGATTACCTGGACCATTTTGTGAAGATACACACCAATCTATTTTAGGAAATCCACCAAAACCTCCAAATGATCCAGGAAATCCACCGACCACACTATTAGAGGCATACATTTGGATTTGGAGAGAAATGCACCGTAAACGAGATGATGGTTCATGTCCCCTAGATGATACAATTTCAAATGTTGTATTACCTAAATCAGTTGTTCAATTATGTTGTAATAGTCTCTTTCCAAAGGAGACCACAGTAGGAGTTGAAAATGAACTCAAATGTATTGTGAATGAATTGATATTGTCTTTACTACGTAAATTGTCGTTGCTAATGACTGCTTTAGGAACGATAGGGCAAGACATGTCTACAATTAATCTCTCGATGCCATTAAAAAATGAGGAAAAGATGGATGAAACATCTTCAACACACGATCCAACTAATAGTATACATAGGAGAAATGTACAAGCTGAATTAAATGTACTATGTGCTCACTTACAATTGAGAGATGTGCAGTTTTGTTTCACGGCCAAAGCGCCTAATTCGAAGAATCATTTAAATGTCGTAAGGAATCATAGATCTTTAATAGGTGTTTGGATGTCACAAATGCAAAATGCACTACGAGGTTCAGCAACACCTATCCAAGCATTACTTCCTTCATTCAACCTAAGTGAGCCTTTTCAACTTATACCGCTACCAAAGATTTACGCTCGTATTTATTTAGATAATCGTGAGAAAAAGTGCATCGTTTGTAATAAGGTACCTCAAATGGCTGCATTGTGCCTTGTGTGTGGTAGGTTATTGTGCTGGTTATCTAAATGTTGTCTAGTAGATGGATGTGGAGAAGTTACTCGACATTCGGATTGTTGTGGAGCAGGTTCAGGATGTTTTCTTCTTCTTCGTGAATCACTGGTATTATTGACCATGGGACGTCGTAGGCGATGCATGTGGGGATCATTGTACCTTNATGAACATGGTGAAGAAGACCGAAATTTACGCCGTGGAAAGCCATTATATTTAAGCGCTTCGCGACTTGAGCAATTAAGACAACTTATGGTTTGGAATAGTTTTGGTCAAAGTACGCGAGTACTCTCAATGACGAGGCAACATAATGGAATGCTTTATTAAAAAAAATGGTCTAGTAATCATTACTTTTATAAAAAAATAAATGACAAAAGTATATATTATATATTACACTCCCTTCAGTCTATGAATCTTACCATCAGGTTCCACACTCTCACCAGCTTTCATTTTATCCCACCAATTGTGAAGTAAAGAACCTTCGATCGCTGAAAACCATGGAGATATCCATTCACCACTACCACTATCATATTCTTTGTGAGGGTCGCTTGAAGTTTCAACAAACGCACGACACGCACTTTGGCTTATCCATTGAATATCACAAACTTCTCCAGGATTTGGCTTCAAAGATGATTCAATGGTATCTTGAGAAACCTGTGCAAGCAAAATGTAATCAATCTCATGTTCGCCCCACTTAGGATTTGGCCCAGGCAAAGGTGCTTTGTAATGCACTTTTGTGACAAAATGAAATGCATCAGTAGGTATACTTTCAGGATCTATTCCAAGTTCTTGCTCTAATTTTCGACGGGCAGCTTGTACGGTTCCTGGTGATCCCTTTTCTTCACCATTTATAGTGTTTCCAAGAAATGTAGCACCAGCTGCCAAAGGGTGTGAGCAACAAGTGTTGGCCCAGTGCAATGGAAATAAAATTTTTTCACTCGACCGCTTCTGTAACAATAATTCATATTTTTCATTGAAAAGGAATACACTAAAAGCTCTATGGGGCAAACCACCAGACTTCATCGATATACCATCAATTAGGTGAACATTCTTTTTAGTATCTGACCCTACAATATTATCGTCTAAGTCACATACAATACAAAGCTCTTCCATCATGGCGAGTTGAGTTTCATCATACTCACTTGTATCGACAACTCCTTCTGTAGAGGCAGAAAATAAACGATGTACACTGTAAAGAGTATTGCACTGCTTTGGTTTAAAACTAATGCGTGTTGCAAACCTGTAAGTCGAGGAAGCAGCTAACTTCATCATACTAGAAAAATAATTCTTGAACGGTTGGTTTATACGCTCTGGGTCATCGATGGTCAATGGCCATTGGTCATCGCGATTCGCGAAGTCTTATCATTCCCTTCAAGGTTATAGAATTGGGAAGGAATGACACGAAATCCTGCTGGAATCATCTTTAG
>LT635914.1:0-67116 GCA_900128565.1 Stramenopiles sp. TOSAG23-6 | reverse complement strand
AAAAAAAAAAAAAAAAAAAAAAAAAAATTTCAATTTAAATTGATATTGGATATATTTTTATTATTATGATATCATTTAATAATTCAAATCAATCATTCTACATCTTTCTCTTATCCGATAGATATTTATTAGTCCAAAGGTTCACAACAATAAATGTATAAGTTATGTACTAGTATATATTCACAGATACCAAATCGGAAAACATAACATACGAAGTGTTATACACCCTATCCCTAATAACTGTTTTTATGCTTAAAGAAAAAGGTTTTTACATAAATTTGCATAGTTTATATATTCTCCCTCGGCAGACTCATCTATGAGAGAAGCAAAGCTTCTCCTCTCTCTAAAGTTCAGTGGAATTCCCATGGAAGTGATCACACGAATTATATCTTCTCGGAGAATTAAATTTTTATCATCAACCAACAGTTCACCACCAGAAGATTTTGCACGTTTTTCTCTATACACGTGGTTGAATAGACCTAATGCAGTCATAACCTCTGCCATTTTCTTTGGATTTCTATTCTCTGGATGCTCCTTGATGTTGTCTTTTATCCATTGTCGATATTTCACACGTTTTCCTTCTACAGACTGACTAAAATCGCGTTTGACATCTAGAAACACATATGGGGGGAAATATGCCAAGTCATAGGCACCGATTTTTGTTACCTTTCGTGTTTCTGTATTAATTACTGCCTTTGAGCGTACGTTGAGAGGTTTAATGAAATTGGTTGTAAAGGCTAGCCAGTCTGTGTGTGATATAGTACCCCTATCGTTAACCTCCAGATAACCTTTGCTAGTGTCAGAAACTCTGCACCGTTTAGCTGAATTGAACAATTTAAAGGCGTCTAATAGTTTTGGAGTGGTGAGTAAACCATTTTGTACCAATTTTGAGGACAGCACATTCAAAAAGTCTTGTTCGGTAATGGATTTAGGATCAAGGCAAAATAGAATACGCTTGAACTCGCTAGTAGTTTGACAAAAGCCTAGAGATTGCATAGCTTGTGCAAGCTGTACAGGTGTGAGTAGTCCATCTCTATCTTTATCGAAGAAGCGGAAAGCGGCAAGATATTCTTCTTCTAACATATCGTGATCTGTTTGCTTAAACATACCACTGGATATCATAATTATTTTTGTCGTGGTACTTTTCTAAATTAAAAAGATTTAGTTGCTTGAACAAAATTCTTTTTTCTAAGATACTCTTGATTTTTGAGATTTTTAACGGCCGTCCGTTCGGCGGTATGGTATCCCGGTAACCCTCGTCATTTATTTTCGGGTATTTACCGGAAATTAGATAAGGGCTTCTTCACCAACCACACCACACAATAGAATAGAATTAATGAAGAATTATTTTGCGTGTTAAAAAAACGATGTATCAATGGGTGATGAAGAGATCAACACCAGAGAAAAGGAAGCGNCAATGTTCACCAGTACCCATGTTGTCTNTGAATAACTCTGATGGCGATGTGAGTGTTCATTCTACCACTCCTTTCAAGCGCCAACGGTATGCCAGTGTGTATAGTTTTCACCGGAATTTGAATAATTCGAGGAGTGAAAACAGTCGTATGTCCCATGAGCATGGTACCGGTGATATTAATCGAGAAGAAGACTATAGACAAGAAGACGATAGATACTACGATACAGTGAATGACTTTGACCGTTGTTCCGTTGCGGAACTAAAGCGGCGTTTGTCTGCGCTAGGAGTAAATTTTGCGCACTGCACTGACCACGCAGATATGAAGTCACTTTTGCGAGAGCGAATGATGAGAATTGGCGAATCAGAGAATAATCTTACATCTTGCTTAGATACTGACAAAGAAGCTAAAGTAGCCAAAGTACACGCCCATCTTCAATTTAAACCTCACAAAACAGAAATAGGAAAAAACACTAAAAAAGACGAAAGTAACATGAAATCAGCACATAACCCTAACCCTACCGTAAAAAAATGTAATAGCAATATTGAAAATATGGGACAGTTGCATAATAAGACTGGACGTAAAAAGGAAGGTAGTCTTCCTGATAAATCTGATGAACCACAGAATAGCATAACAAGACTTCCGAAGAGAAAACTTGAGGAAAGCAAAATCCAACACAATTATTCTGGAAACCGGGTAAATCCAACAACTGGTACAGAGAAACAGGCTGTCGTCGAAGAAAAAGAATCGCATTCTGTACAACTTGTATCNCATCCATTAAAAAAACGTCGAATTATTCATAGTAATCAAGATAAAAATAATAACGAAAAGCAGAAAATAGAATTAGTAAATACACGAAATACCAGTAAAAGCGAAAAATCGACTAGTAAAAGAAAATATGCATTCATTTCCGATGGTGTATCTGAAAGCACTAGTACTAGTGGTGGTGAAAGTGATGCTCCACTAAAAAAATTTTGCTCAGATGTAAACGATAATGAAAAAAATAGTGATGGTGGCAGTAGTTCTAATGTCAGTAGCANTATTTGTGGTGGTACTTCCGATAATTATGTAAAAGAGCCCAACCCTAACCCTAAGTTTTTTGATCAAGAAGGTCATCAAGAAGGTATTGAACAGAAAACGGAAGGAGGAGAACAAACTGTAAATAGTTCAAAGTCGTCTCTTTTGACAAAAAAAACCTGGCGCAGTTTACGGCAATTATCTGTGGACGAATAATTCAAAGATTCTCTCTTTGACAACACAATTAGTCTATTGATTACATGATGAGATTTGTAACTAATAAAAATGTTCTAAACAATTAAANTTTNTCTAANTTTTTNGTTGTGGAACCGGGTACCTAAAAAAAATGTAACGTTTTTTTCGTTAGTAAAAATTTGCACTCTTGTACTAGTATCAATGAAAGTCTTTAAGTAAATATCCAACACGAATAGTCATCACAAAATAGTAATTTTTTAGTATTGATTACACACATTGCGATAAAGGCTTGATTGACGAATAGGCATTTTTGATTATATTTTCTTCATGCCAGCCACAGTTGATTCTAGTGAAGATGAGGAAAAGAATAGAAAAGAAGAGATCCAGCGACGAAAAAAAGCAGAGCTTAAGGAACTACTCACTAAACCTATAGTCTCTGCTGATGAAGATGCTTTCAACGAAGCAATATCTGGATTTGGGGGAGTNTATAAGATGCTACAAGCTCAAGGTGGTATGGGTAATTTTAAGCCTGAATTTGAAAAGTTATTTGAAAAAATTGGGAAACAATTTAAATCTGAAGTTGAACAAGTAAAAAAAACTTGCGAACTGATAAAGGACACAGAAGACAAAATATTGAAACTTGGTGGGCTCAAAAAACAAACCGAAGAGAGCGATTTTAGAGCAAATAATGTTAAGCGAGATATCAAAAAGTTTCAAGTTGAAATCAAACAATGTCAAGATTCAGAGGATATTGCTCGCGCGGAGATTAATAAACTTTCTATAAATATTTCTGATTTAGAGGACGAGATGGAAGTTGGTCCTGGCCTGACAAAGAATCAAAAGCTTGAATTATCTAATTTAGAAGATGAACGTGATCAGAAACAACTTGAGTTGCAAGCATTGACGCAAGCATTGACAAACGTTCGATTCAAAACGTCGGGGCTTTCTGAACATGTATGTTTTATNTTTTTTCAATTTCGAATTTATATTTTTTCATACGAAATTCCGTACCTAACGATTTTTTTTTGTGTCATATTTTTTCCAATACATGTAGAAATTAAACAACACGAACTTACTGAAGTGACCTCTGCGGCAAAAGCTTTAGAAGGAGAAGTAAAAACATGTGAAGCACAGATTATTAGTGCACAAAACAAAAAGGATCGTTTTGATAAACAGTTAAAAATTCAGCGAGTTGAACTCCAACGTTTGCAAGCAATAGTCCAAACCAAAACAGTTAAAATCGATGAATCTACTAGTTTAAATGATAAATTTGAGTCAAAACAAAAAATAGCAGAACTCCAAATTGGTGTTTACCTCAAAGACTATGATGCTTTATTTCAGCAAATCAAAAAAGTTGAAGAAGATATTGAGGAGAGAATTCACACAAATGATCTCATTGAGCAAGGAAATGCTAGACGGTTAAAAGAATGCGGACAACGACAAAAAGAAGTTAGAGAAATCGAAAAAGAAATTCGCCGAGTTCGGAAACTGAAGAAGTTAACTGTTAAAAGGTACGAAGAAGCTGATCAGCGTATGCTTCGCTATGATAAAGTAAATGCTGATCTCCGAGCAAAGATGTCAGGTGTNGAAGCAGCAATTGAAGTTGAAAAAAAGTTAGCGGATTCATTAAAAAAGGCGGCNGCAGATCATGAGCGAGATCGTACATTCTTGAATAAGAAACTTACAAAGGAAGAAATAGCAACAAAAGGAACNCATGATTTAGTTAAAGTTGCAGAAAACACCATAAAAAATGTTGGGCGAGATATGTATGTTTTATTTTTTTTGTACGAAATTTTTTTTTCGTACGAAATGTTGTACCTAACAAAAATTAATTTTTTTTTGAAATATTTTTCCAAAATACATTCAACTATTTAAGGTCTCGGCGCGTAAACAGCGCGAAAGGATCGAAGCTTTAGAAATTGAGAGAGACAAATATGAGAAAGAATGCCATTTGGTAAATCAAAAATACTATGCTGCTCTTGAAGATGTTCGCCTGCATGAGCTTCAAGTAGTTGAAGAACAGAAAAAGATTGCAGNGGGTGAAAGTCGTATTAAAAAGCAGCAAAATTTGTATGAAGGGGTCCGGAGTGATCGTAATTTATACTCGAAGCAACTTATTGAATCCCATGAAGAAATAGCCGAAATGAAACGTAAATTTAAGATTCTTGTTCAAGTAATTGAACAACAAAAAGAAGAAATCACTTCGAAAGACCAAGATCTTCTAAAAGAACATTTTGCTCATGTCAAGGTTTGTAAAGATGTTAAACGTCTTAGAAATGATATTACGCGAGTACGCAAGCAAATCCTATCCTCCGATCAAATTCTCAGCACTCAAAAAGATGAAGTTCGGAAACTCAAAGCCATCATTCAGGAAGCTGACGGTGAAACTGCAAGGTCGTCAAAGGAGTTCACAGCTGTTGTAAATGAACGGGATATTCTTGGTGCGCAACTTATACGCCGAAATGAAGAGTTGGCTAAACTTTATGAAAAAATTAAGATTCAAAGATCAACACTATCCAAAGGTGAGTGGCAATATTCTCAAACTCAAGCAAGAGCCGAGGCATTGAAAGATGCATTGGTCATTGCAAAAGAACGTCTTGATTATCTCAAGAGTAATGTTCTTGATCTATCATCAATGAAAACTAGGCAATATAGTCTTGAAAAAGAGATTTTGAGGGAGAAGGCCAAAATCACTGCTTTATCGACAGAATTAGAACGTCCAATGAATATACATAGATGGCGAAAACTTGCNGGTACCGACCCAAAACGATTTGGGCTCATTCAAAAAATCCAAAGAAAGCAAAAGCAACTACTGTCAAAAACACAGGAAGTGATAGAAAGAGACCTATTAATACAAGAAAAAGAAAGATTATATGTTGAATTGAAGAATATTCTAGCGAGNCAGCCAGGGCCTGAAGTTGCCGAGCAGCTAACGATATATGAAGAAAACCTAAAAGAAAAACGACACCAAATGAAAAAAATGGATAACGAACTTGACATGTATAAGCACCAAGTTGAAGAATTAAAACATGATATTGAGCAAATTTCAGAACGAATGATTTCGATGAAGAAAGATTATTTTAGAAAGATGCGGAAGCAACAACAAGATATGCAAATACAACAACAACAACTACATTTGGAACAACAGAGTCAACAGCATCAAATACAAATGCAACAGAAAATGGAATTATTTCAAAATGAAATTAATGAAAGTGAACAAAAATAAAAATCATGTTTCATTGTACAAACCTGTCCAATATTTTCATACGTTGTTGTAACGTTAACGTTTATTTTCTTTTTTGATACCCTCGAAATTAGTATCTAATAGCTAGTATCAAAATTTCTTAGATTCAATTCATCGATATACGTCCAAATTTTACTCGCACATAGTATTAGAGAAAATGCAACAACAGTAAGTGAGCATCTANACAATGTTGGGAAACGCTTCAGAGCCTCGAGNGTTTGCCAAAGANTTGCCAGAGATGGAGGGTTTTGATGTTGTTGGTTCATTCTTTGGTCGTGGTTCTGGTCATACTANCAAAAAGTCTACGGCTGTAGAAGTAGAAAACGCAAAGACAGCTAAACATGAAATAGTTCCTCAAATTGATAACGATGTGCAGAACCGTATAGAAGTTCCAGAGAAGAAGAAGAAGAAGAAGATAAGAAAGAAGAAAAGTCGCAAAGAACTTTGCAAAGAACAGATTGCCCAGGAGAGGTTCCCAGCCGCAATCACCACAGCCAAGAAAGGTATTCTAATGAACCCTAAAGATATAGAGATGCATAAATTGCTTGCAATGGCCGAGCGCATGGAGAGACAGAGAACAGAACATGTCTCTGCTAGCTGGCTAAAGAGACGAATCCGCAAAAATCGGCANCCAGTTCTGAAAATAAGTGAGTTCGATACTAGTAAAACATTTGAGCATACGGAACCAATGAATGCTTCAGCCGACATAATACCGCGACCAGATCCAGTGAATCCTGGAGCCACACAAATAACGGCAAAGCANATGCAACGAGGAAGAAAAGCAAAGGANAGTAGCATGAAGCTATCAGACTCAAAATCTATTCCATACCATGTAAAGAAACAAGAAGATTTCANACGATACAATAAATCTTTGCAACGACTGAGAACAACTGGAAACCCTAGTTCATCAGAAATGCGAACTCAAACGAAATACGGCAACTCTGGCAACCAGTATAAGCAAAGAATACGTCCTTCTACAGCCCCTGCAATGTTATCAAAAGAGAAGAAAGTAAGCGGGAAATCGGGGAATATTAATTATCAGAGGCAAAGAAAACTATTGGCAACGTTTGGTATACCTTTTGACTTAGAATCAAAAACTCGANGTTATGNTAACAATAGAAAAGCTTTTTCTGCCCAACGTGGGATGCGTCCGTCGACATCATGTTCACCTCGNAAAAAATATTTTANGGGAGATAAAAAANAAAAATCTACTTCATTGTCACCTAGACGTCGCAGTAATAATTCTAGGTTTCCAGATGTTGAAGAAGTATACCCCATAAAAATTAACTCGCATGTACATTTGCCACATTTAAACATCAAAATGCCTATACCTATTCAAACGCTTCATGCTCACCACATACACAATGATTGCACCGAAATTCGATTGTCGTCTCACTACACCAATATTTCTTCAAAGCAAATGTCACAAGGGAAGACGAGACAAAAACCTATCAATCAAAAAAATGCAAANCAAAGAGAACTCATATTAATGCATAGAGAGGACTGTGCATCACATCATTGTATGATATGGGGTGAAGGAGAGGCTGCCCTTCGAGCACATGGATTTCAACGGAATGTATACATTTATTTGGCATCNGTAGGAAAGGGATTTGAAGAAGAACATTGGGTTTTCCACAATGTAGTAGTCCCATTATTGAATCGCCGACTGAAAGAAAAAAACTTGTGTATACNTGTTCAACTAAAAGATGGATCTCACGTTGAAACGTCACTTAATTTGTTGGAAAATATGCAGCGTGGTATCAAAACATGTAAACCATTCTATGTTGCGTTGATTGGTGAAGAATATGGGTGGATTCCGGATACAAAATTGTGTGGTGCTAACGGTGTGAGATCTCTCTTTCACATGACAATAAAAGCAATGAATCGTTCAGCACTTCCAAGTCATCGTTTCATATACAACCGAATATTGAAAAATAATACAAAAATCAGTAAGGAGAATTNGAATTTAAATCTTTTGGAAATTGATATTAAATCATATGATGAAAAGTTTTCTAAATCTTGTAGAAATACTTATGAATGTAGACAAGGGGCACTCAATGAGGTGAATAGTATAGACAGACTTAGTTTAAATACATTGGCAAGTATAGCAATTGATGACATATTTGAGGCTTTACAGTACGAGTTTGGATTTGATTGTAGTCCTTGCACTTATGGTTTACCTGGAAACTACGACTCTGTCAAAACATCACAATCAAAATTAGAAGTTTCAGGGCATAAATTGTTAATTCAAGAAAGTTTTCTTCACCAACACCTTGTATCACAATATACATCTCAATATGTACCATATTTCAGTGATGATTTTAATGACCGAGTAGTTGATGAAATAATGGATGAATTGTGGACAGCAGGTGAACACGGAAAACCTTTAGTGTGGGAAAGGCCCCTTAATCTTGCCGGTATTGGCGTGACAACACTATGTGCGAAGATAGCTCATGTATGTCCTAAAGTTTGTAAAGAAAAGGAGCGCAATAGTGTAATTTCTTTATCTCATTTTGTTGGTGCATCACCTAATAGTTATGATTGTAGACGTATGCTATTCCGTTTGTGTTTTGAACTTCAANCACGTTTTGAAATTTGTGTCAATACTAGAATCCCAGGAGAATACTCCAGCCTCCGGCCGTATTTTTTTAATTTGCTTGATAAAGTTGCNCTTAAAGCTGAAAGAGATAACCTTCAATTATTGATATGCATTGATGATGCTCATAAGTTAAGTGTTCCGTACAAGTCTGAAGAATTTGACTGGATACCTTATCGCTTTCGAAACAATGGCCATATTATGATTATGATCACCATGCCTATGGGGAAATTACCGAAAGGAAAACCAGAAACTGCNGTATTTGACATCAAACATTTACTACCATCTGGCAAGACCTTGATAAAATTTAGTACTCTAGTGGTAAAATCTTTNATCAGAAGATCGAATATTGCCAGCAAATCTTTATTNCATAGAAATATAGATAATACACTTATCTCATTGATTGATATGNTGTCCAACACAGAATTTCAAAACATCACAATTACACCTCTATATCTGGAAATTGCAACATATATTTTCTTTTCTGAAGACTTAGGGGTTTCACGCAAATCTTTTCCGAACAGTTTGGACGGAATAATTAATTGTGTTATAACACATTTTGAAGAAACATTCGGATATGACGTTACTTGCAATTTATTCTCATTAATTCACTTATCGCTTTTTGGTATTTTTACGTGTGATATTCCTAACATCTTGAAGATAGTAGAAACTANTCGGAAGCAATCATATACTAAAAAAGGGTTGCTTGATGCACTAATTTCAAGTATGCGAGGTTTTCTACAACTTGTAGAACTGAGTCCGTATCCAAACATGTTGTGTATACANCATGAAAGAATATCACAGATTATAGAAGCGAAATACTTGGGAGGTCCAGGTTCGGCTAATCGTGACATTTATGTTAGTGCTCTGGTACAATGGTGCAGAAGTGTTTCGGATCCATATTGTGATTATTCTTTCCGTAAGCCAAATCCATATGCCCTTCAGGTGTATCCATTTTATCTTTGCCAACTGCAAGATCCCTCGAAAATGGGATTTCTCCAAATATGTTCAGTCTTTTGCAATTTGAGATTTCTCAAGGCCTATATNGTATTAGATGGTGCATCTGTGTATGAACTTATTGATCATTTTCANTATTTACTTCCAAATATCTTAGCCAAGCCGAATTTAATTTGTGAATCTTTTATAAATTCTGAAAAGCTGAAGCCTTTAACTGAGAATGTAATTACAANTGAGAATGGGACGAGNACTAAGATTCTACCAGATTGTCTACGATCTCGAAGAGGGGAAATTGTCCAAGGCATTCAAAAGTATTTAACCTCAAAGGGAAACGAAAATTCTAAGCCAGTGAAATCAGCAATTCCAAAAATGCTACGCTTCCCTGAAATTAGTATTGATAATACGTTAAAGCGTTTCACTACAATGTTCACAAAATCTATTACAGAGCATTTTTTCTTTCTCAGAGAGCGATCAATAGAACTGAATTCATCTCCTACAAAGATTTTCCAGCAAGCTTTGGGNAGTCAGGGTATCTCATCCATTGCGGCGGACTTTTGTACAAGTACATTGGAATCAAATATTGACACATTTGGCGCCTGTCCCATACTGATTCAACAGAAACTTCTATGCAAAGATACTGAACGAAAAGACGCTAANCATGTTTATGCTGATATGAGAATGAATGTAATGTGTATGTCTCCGAATAAAGCTCAAGCTTTAATCGGATTTGAGAATGCAAATCTACAAATAATAACTATAGATGAAACAATGACAGTAGATAAAAGCTTAGAAGGTCACACTTCTGGGATAACAAGTGTTTCGTGGTGCAGAGAGTGCATAGCTTCAGGTGATAGAGCTGGGGATATTCTTATTTGGAANAGCCCAGAGTATGAACTAACTTCCCGTATTGANGGGGGTCATAGCTCTTCCTCNGTTTCAGATATTTCATTGACATATAATGGACTTTGGATTGTATCAGTATCTTCCGACTCCGCAATAAGATTCTGGAATTGCAAGAAATCCTCNGAGCAAGTAACTTCGTGGTCTGCAGCGTATGAATTAAGTCAGTTTACTGCGGTTGATTTTTCCCCATTTGGCGATAAGTGTGCTGTTGGTAATATCACTGGCAATATCATTTTATTTGATACTGATNATATTTCCGGGAGCAAAATTGTCATCGAAATAAAATATACAGCACACCATTTGGACAGAGTGACGTCATTGACTTGGCANCAAAGCAACGACGTGTTTTGCACTACTTCGTTAGACGGATGTGCCATGCTGTGGAGTACAACAGGTAATATGTTCCTAGGTAAGAACCCAAATAACGGTGGTTGTATTTGTGTACTACGAGAAGATAAGGGTCATTCACGTGGCTTATTAAGCGCGGCGTTTAANGATGAAAAAGAAGGAGAACTTATTACATGCGGGCTAGATAATAGTATTTTGCTCTGGGATATTAAGAAATGCAAAGTAATTCGATCTATTAGTGGACATAATGATGCAGTAAGCGGTTGTGATTTCCTCCATGATGGGACCATCACCAGTTGTAGCCACGACACTACTGTGCGGTTATTTCTCCATACAGGAATGCAGTTAGGTTCTTCTTCAGATAAACGGTTGATGCTGAATGGGAAAACCCACAAACATTCTAATNGGGTTATGTGCTGTAAAGTAAGTCATGATTCTCGGTACGTTGCGTGTGGTTCACTAGACTTATCGTTACATTTATGGGATATACAATTGAATCAATTAGCATGTAAACTCAAAGGGCATATAGATTCAGTCTTATCAATTGCATTTGCATCACCCCAAAAGNGTGGCGAAATAATACTTTTCTCAGGCGGTGATGACGTTGATTCAAAAATTGTTGCGTGGAAATTTTCCACGGCCATTCAAAGCAAGANAAAGAAGCAACCACATGCATCCTTACTAGCATCCGAATTAAGCACAATGGCCGCACACAACACAGGTATAACATGCTTAGTTGTGAATGAAGACCGTCTTATTTCGGGGGATAAAAACTCACTCATTGCAATTTGGGGATCTGGTAGCAAAACTAACGCATGGTCAAATCCTNAAAAACTGTATAATGTAAATTTGAAGTTTGGTCCTATTTCTTCATTCGTGCTTTCCACTAATAGTGGTGAAGATGGAAGTTACTTAGTAGTAATGAATGATGTGGGGGTGGTGAACACACATTGCGTGGATCTTGAAAATAGTTCACTATCTTTACGTAATGCAACACCAAATTGGAATGCTTCCAATCACCCAAAACTTCGAGGTAGATTAAGCGCCATGTGCATTGCAGCAGATGGAAATTTAATTGCAATTGGTGATGATATTTCTAACATTGCAGTNTGGAATACCCTAAGTTTGGCTAGAAAACCAGAAATCTCGACACTGCCTGGTGCATTTGCTGGACATTCTGCGGCAATATCGACGCTAGCATTTTCACCAAATCTCATGTTTCTTGTATCTGGAGGTTATGATCAACGAATGATGTTATGGTGCCCCNTTACTGGGTATAGGTACTGTGAATATAAGTTTTATGTTTGTATTACTGCAATATTTGTTTCTTCTGACAACAAAACTTTGACTTGTGGAGATGACACAGGTAATATTTATATAATGCAAATATACGAACCACTGGCTGGTTTAGGACAAATCAATCGAATATTTACAATGAACATTTTATACCAGCGGTGGGGAAAGGTCGTAGATAAATTTGGTTCTATAATCAGTTGCAGCGATTCAAAATCACCCAAACAAAATAAAAAGGCTAGAAAAGGAAGAAAGAGAAGTATAGGTTGGGCGGTATTAGAAAAAAAAATAAGGTCAAGGGCTAAATGGAAGCGTGAAAATAATTCATATTTGATTGCAAATTTATCCAGATCGGAAGATAATGAAGACAACCAAGAAAAAAGAGATTCTTTGGATATTATAGATTTATTCCAACAAAAAGGAATGATTTACAACAGATTTATCATTGATGCTCAGTCTCGTTTAAAATTGACATTCTGGGAATTGCGGGATTTTTACATTACTTCTATTGCGTCAAAAATTCACGAAAATCATCGTAAGCTTTTTCTAAAATTTGACGGTACTTACACTTCAAACAAAGTAATTGTCGGAGGAAAAAGTTTTGATTTTTCTAATTTAAGTTTTGAAGACCTTCCGTGTACATCGCAGTATCGCCTCCTGGAAGTAGCTACTGCCGCAGTGAATGTAATTATGTCACATTTCCTTCAATGTTGCTCAAGTGAAGCATTGAGATTGGAGTTTTCCATCTTGCCAGAGCACTGTGTTCAAGTATTTGACCAGTTATCTGACGAAAGTATCGACACGCGCCTCGTAAATGAAGCATTAAATTTAGTATTTATTGAATTCCAGAATAATAAAAAATAAATGTAAAATCAATAAATCTCATAGGTTTCATCAAAGCTTTTTGCAAGTAATCTTTTTGTGGCAATTTACATTAAAAACGGATAGATATATCCTATGACTCAACTAATCTGTTTTTTGTCTTTTTTTATATCTACCAACATCGCCTTCTTCTTCATCAGAGTCTGGCATATTTGTACCCNTGCCACTTTCAACGACAGCGCGAATCAAACCGAACAGTTTCTCCGCAGTCGGTCGTTCCAATTCCTTAATCAAAAGTGGCGCCAAAAGTTTCGCAATATCATGTTTTTGTTTGATTTTGAAGGAGTTCCAAATAGAGCCCCAGAATGGGGCAGTTATCATATTTCTATTGTAATATTTCATATACGTACGGACCCAAGTACCGCTATCAAAAGAGGGCTTATCTGGAATCGGATTATCAAGAAAATTNATTAAGGTTTCTACCGGCCTTTTTCGTTCTTCTTCAGGCATCCAATAAATATGTTTTTGAAAATGCTCACGAAATGATCGATTCCACAGTATTATATTTTGGCCTAATAAAACCTCTACCATGATTACACCAACACTAAACATATCCATATTTTTCATATTTCCATCATTCCCCAAAAATGACTCAAANCCTTTAAGTAATTCATCACTTGCACTCTCAAAATCGAGATTATTTTGAAGATGTGAAAACCAATTCGCGATATTTGGTGGNCCAACAGGGTTCACAGAGTGTATCAAAGCTTCATTATAAGGATATGTCACTGATTTTGGGTCACAACCCCAACCAGAATCACTCCATGATGTATGACTTTGATTATATACAAATGTATCAAAACGGGCAATATCTTCTGGACTCATACCTTTTTGACNCTTAAAGCCATATTCTTCCTTATAACTTGCCACAATATCTTCGTATTCACCATTTAACTCTACACATGAATTACCAAAGTCTCCAATACGAATTGTAGAATTTTCAAAATCCACAAATAAATTCTCTGGTTTTAAATCCATATGGTAAACTCCTTTTGAGTGCATTGATCTGAGGCCATTTGCTGCACTTAAAAAGATACTACAAAACCAATCAAAAATACTTGATTTTTTCCAGTGTTCCAAAACCAGNACATTAAATAAACTATCAAACTCATTGCTTGCACCGGGTATTTTCTCTTCGATTAAATCTTTGGGCATTGTTTTTGACATAAAACTTATATTATATATTAGATCAATTATTTCTTTCAGATTTCTGGAATTATTCACAATTCTGGGACCAATTATTTGCGGCTGAACGTTCACACTTGGGCGACCCCTTTCAATCTTCTCAAAAACAATGGTTGGATTAGGAGCGAAAGCACCATCTTGATAAAAGCTTCCGATGTAACCCACCAAATTTTTACGTAAGCATTCACTCTGTTTTGCCTTACATATTAAGTTAGAAAACGCAATTTCTCTTGTCATTGAATAAGGTAGCGCTGGTTCAATAAACTCTTTTAATGCTACTTGNTTATCACAATCAGCATCCGANTCAAAATATTCTTTTGTTGATTCAGTGCGTTTCATTGTCCCGCCACTTACGATTCCATATGTACCTCTACCAATTTCTTCTGCTTTAGTAAAATCTCTCGAGTTTAAAGAGCCAACCTTCCAACTTCCCATCGTAGTATTAAAAATAGTTATAGAATCACCAAGTGCTACATCTAAAACTCTTTCAGCGTCTCCTACTGCTGCTTCAACAACCGAATTTATTCGAATTACCAAAACTATCAAGACTACAAACTTCATTTTCAAATACTGTAAGCCTACTTTATACCAATAGTTTATTAAAAATGATGACTGCGGAGCAATCGATTATTGTGAAATAAAGTAAAAAGGAAAGAGCAATGAAAAAGAGATGGGTTAGTTATACCATATGTATACCTATATATGTTCAGAAAGAGCCAGTTCGGCCGGTGTACCGGGTATCGTTCCGCTCGTGCGCGTCGGTCATTTGCAAGTTCCTTTGCTATGCAGCTACTCGCATTGTAATATTTCCATGACAACACCAAGTCCTGAGAATATGACGACTATTAATGATGACCTTTCAGCTAAAGCAGACGAGCTTCGATCTCTCCTCGCAAACCAAAAAGAGCTTGTACGGGGCATGAAAAAAGATAAGGGAAATCATTCTGCTGAAGAGATTAAGGCTGCTGTTACAAAGATGCAAAAGTTGGCGAAAGATCTACGGTTAGTACTCAAAGACGTCAGCGTCGATTTAGAAGTTCCTGACGAGGCAGCTTTGCAAAAACTTTTGAAACAACGTTTTTTCGTTGTCCCATCTTTTGAGATCTATGGAGGTTGTGGTGGGCTCTACGATTTCGGTCCTCCTGGTTGTGCCCTCAAGGCCAACTTCATTTCTCTGTGGCGCAATCACTTTGTGATGCAGGAAAATATGTTAGAAGTTGACTGCACTAATCTTACACCAGAATCCGTTCTCAAGACATCAGGGCATGTAGACCTTTTCACCGATCTCATGGTGAAAGATCTTGTCACTGGTGAACCTCACCGTGCTGACAAACTTCTTGAACTTCATATTGAAGAGCTATTGAAAGATGTAGAAATGCCAACTGCTAAACGCAGGGAGCTCGAACGGATTCATGCTCAGGCTGATGCTTTTTCACCAACTGAACTCGATTCACAATTCGAACGATTCGGTATTAAATCNCCAACGACTGACAACGAGTTAAGTACTTCTTTCCCTTTTAATCTAATGTTTGCTACAACAATCGGCCCAGAAGGCCATAATAAAGGTTTCCTCCGTCCTGANACTGCACAAGGAATTTTTGTTAACTTTAAGCGACTCCTTGAATTTAATGCAGGCAAAATGCCATTTGCTGCTGCACAGGTAGGCATTGGCTTTCGCAATGAAATTTCTCCTCGCGGTGGACTCATTCGCGTTCGTGANTTTCCAATGGCTGAAATTGAACATTTTGTTAACCCTAACAATAAGAAACATCCAAAATTTAAACATATTTCTGATATGAAGATTCCACTTTTTCCAAGTTCTTCTCAACTTGGCGATGGAAAGTTATGTGAGATATCTATAGGAGAAGCAGTAAAAAATGGAGTAGTCGATAATGTACGTTTTCACTACATTTTACATATATTTTGTTTTTTCGTGTTTTTTACGAAAAAAAAAATTTGTACTTGAAAATTGTTTTTTTTACTCAAAAAAAAAAAAAAAAAAAAAAATATTTTTTTTTTTTTTTTTTTTTTTGAGTAAAAAAAACAATTTTCAAGTACAAATTTTTTTTTTCGTAAAAAACACGAAAAAACAAAATATATGTAAAATGTAGTGAAAACGTACATTATCGACTACTCCATTTTTTACTGCTTCTCCTATAGATATCTCACATAACTTTCCATCGCCAAGTTGAGAAGAACTTGGAAAAAGTGGAATCTTCATATCAGAAATATGTTTAAATTTTGGATGTTTCTTATTGTTAGGGTTAACAAAATGTTCAATTTCAGCCATTGGAAANTCACGAACGCGAATGAGTCCACCGCGAGGAGAAATTTCATTGCGAAAGCCAATGCCTACCTGTGCAGCAGCAAATGGCATTTTGCCTGCATTAAATTCAAGGAGTCGCTTAAAGTTAACAAAAATTCCTTGTGCAGTNTCAGGACGGAGGAAACCTTTATTATGGCCTTCTGGGCCGATTGTTGTAGCAAACATTAGATTAAAAGGGAAAGAAGTACTTAACTCGTTGTCAGTCGTTGGNGATTTAATACCGAATCGTTCGAATTGTGAATCGAGTTCAGTTGGTGAAAAAGCATCAGCCTGAGCATGAATCCGTTCGAGCTCCCTGCGTTTAGCAGTTGGCATTTCTACATCTTTCAATAGCTCTTCAATATGAAGTTCAAGAAGTTTGTCAGCACGGTGAGGTTCACCAGTGACAAGATCTTTCACCATGAGATCGGTGAAAAGGTCTACATGCCCTGATGTCTTGAGAACGGATTCTGGTGTAAGATTAGTGCAGTCAACTTCTAACATATTTTCCTGCATCACAAAGTGATTGCGCCACAGAGAAATGAAGTTGGCCTTGAGGGCACAACCAGGAGGACCGAAATCGTAGAGCCCACCACAACCTCCATAGATCTCAAAAGATGGGACAACGAAAAAACGTTGTTTCAAAAGTTTTTGCAAAGCTGCCTCGTCAGGAACTTCTAAATCGACGCTGACGTCTTTGAGTACTAACCGTAGATCTTTCGCCAACTTTTGCATCTTTGTAACAGCAGCCTTAATCTCTTCAGCAGAATGATTTCCCTTATCTTTTTTCATGCCCCGTACAAGCTCTTTTTGGTTTGCGAGGAGAGATCGAAGCTCGTCTGCTTTAGCTGAAAGGTCATCATTAATAGTCGTCATATTCTCAGGACTTGGTGTTGTCATGGAAATATTACAATGCGAGTAGCTGCATAGCAAAGGAACTTGCAAATGACCGACGCGCACGAGCGGAACGATACCCGGTACACCGGCCGAACTGGCTCTTTCTGAACATATATAGGTATACATATGGTATAACTAACCCATCTCTTTTTCATTGCTCTTTCCTTTTTACTTTATTTCACAATAATCGATTGCTCCGCAGTCATCATTTTTAATAAACTATTGGTATAAAGTAGGCTTACAGTATTTGAAAATGAAGTTTGTAGTCTTGATAGTTTTGGTAATTCGAATAAATTCGGTTGTTGAAGCAGCAGTAGGAGACGCTGAAAGAGTTTTAGATGTAGCACTTGGTGATTCTATAACTATTTTTAATACTACGATGGGAAGTTGGAAGGTTGGCTCTTTAAACTCGAGAGATTTTACTAAAGCAGAAGAAATTGGTAGAGGTACATATGGAATCGTAAGTGGCGGGACAATGAAACGCACTGAATCAACAAAAGAATATTTTGANTCGGATGCTGATTGTGATAANCAAGTAGCATTAAAAGAGTTTATTGAACCAGCGCTACCTTATTCAATGACAAGAGAAATTGCGTTTTCTAACTTAATATGTAAGGCAAAACAGAGTGAATGCTTACGTAAAAATTTGGTGGGTTACATCGGAAGCTTTTATCAAGATGGTGCTTTCGCTCCTAATCCAACCATTGTTTTTGAGAAGATTGAAAGGGGTCGCCCAAGTGTGAACGTTCAGCCGCAAATAATTGGTCCCAGAATTGTGAATAATTCCAGAAATCTGAAAGAAATAATTGATCTAATATATAATATAAGTTTTATGTCAAAAACAATGCCCAAAGATTTAATCGAAGAGAAAATACCCGGTGCAAGCAATGAGTTTGATAGTTTATTTAATGTNCTGGTTTTGGAACACTGGAAAAAATCAAGTATTTTTGATTGGTTTTGTAGTATCTTTTTAAGTGCAGCAAATGGCCTCAGATCAATGCACTCAAAAGGAGTTTACCATATGGATTTAAAACCAGAGAATTTATTTGTGGATTTTGAAAATTCTACAATTCGTATTGGAGACTTTGGTAATTCATGTGTAGAGTTAAATGGTGAATACGAAGATATTGTGGCAAGTTATAAGGAAGAATATGGCTTTAAGNGTCAAAAAGGTATGAGTCCAGAAGATATTGCCCGTTTTGATACATTTGTATATAATCAAAGTCATACATCATGGAGTGATTCTGGTTGGGGTTGTGACCCAAAATCAGTGACATATCCTTATAATGAAGCTTTGATACACTCTGTGAACCCTGTTGGNCCACCAAATATCGCGAATTGGTTTTCACATCTTCAAAATAATCTCGATTTTGAGAGTGCAAGTGATGAATTACTTAAAGGNTTTGAGTCATTTTTGGGGAATGATGGAAATATGAAAAATATGGATATGTTTAGTGTTGGTGTAATCATGGTAGAGGTTTTATTAGGCCAAAATATAATACTGTGGAATCGATCATTTCGTGAGCATTTTCAAAAACATATTTATTGGATGCCTGAAGAAGAACGAAAAAGGCCGGTAGAAACCTTAATNAATTTTCTTGATAATCCGATTCCAGATAAGCCCTCTTTTGATAGCGGTACTTGGGTCCGTACGTATATGAAATATTACAATAGAAATATGATAACTGCCCCATTCTGGGGCTCTATTTGGAACTCCTTCAAAATCAAACAAAAACATGATATTGCGAAACTTTTGGCGCCACTTTTGATTAAGGAATTGGAACGACCGACTGCGGAGAAACTGTTCGGTTTGATTCGCGCTGTCGTTGAAAGTGGCANGGGTACAAATATGCCAGACTCTGATGAAGAAGAAGGCGATGTTGGTAGATATAAAAAAAGACAAAAAACAGATTAGTTGAGTCATAGGATATATCTATCCGTTTTTAATGTAAATTGCCACAAAAAGATTACTTGCAAAAAGCTTTGATGAAACCTATGAGATTTATTGATTTTACATTTATTTTTTATTATTCTGGAATTCAATAAATACTAAATTTAATGCTTCATTTACGAGGCGCGTGTCGATACTTTCGTCAGATAACTGGTCAAATACTTGAACACAGTGCTCTGGCAAGATGGAAAACTCCAATCTCAATGCTTCACTTGAGCAACATTGAAGGAAATGTGACATAATTACATTCACTGCGGCAGTAGCTACTTCCAGGAGGCGATACTGCGATGTACACGGAAGGTCTTCAAAACTTAAATTAGAAAAATCAAAACTTTTTCCTCCGACAATTACTTTGTTTGAAGTGTAAGTACCGTCAAATTTTAGAAAAAGCTTACGATGATTTTCGTGAATTTTTGACGCAATAGAAGTAATGTAAAAATCCCGCAATTCCCAGAATGTCAATTTTAAACGAGACTGAGCATCAATGATAAATCTGTTGTAAATCATTCCTTTTTGTTGGAATAAATCTATAATATCCAAAGAATCTCTTTTTTCTTGGTTGTCTTCATTATCTTCCGATCTGGATAAATTTGCAATCAAATATGAATTATTTTCACGCTTCCATTTAGCCCTTGACCTTATTTTTTTTTCTAATACCGCCCAACCTATACTTCTCTTTCTTCCTTTTCTAGCCTTTTTATTTTGTTTGGGTGATTTTGAATCGCTGCAACTGATTATAGAACCAAATTTATCTACGACCTTTCCCCACCGCTGGTATAAAATGTTCATTGTAAATATTCGATTGATTTGTCCTAAACCAGCCAGTGGTTCGTATATTTGCATTATATAAATATTACCTGTGTCATCTCCACAAGTCAAAGTTTTGTTGTCAGAAGAAACAAATATTGCAGTAATACAAACATAAAACTTATATTCACAGTACCTATACCCAGTAANGGGGCACCATAACATCATTCGTTGATCATAACCTCCAGATACAAGAAACATGAGATTTGGTGAAAATGCTAGCGTCGATATTGCCGCAGAATGTCCAGCAAATGCACCAGGCAGTGTCGAGATTTCTGGTTTTCTAGCCAAACTTAGGGTATTCCANACTGCAATGTTAGAAATATCATCACCAATTGCAATTAAATTTCCATCTGCTGCAATGCACATGGCGCTTAATCTACCTCGAAGTTTTGGGTGATTGGAAGCATTCCAATTTGGTGTTGCATTACGTAAAGATAGTGAACTATTTTCAAGATCCACGCAATGTGTGTTCACCACCCCCACATCATTCATTACTACTAAGTAACTTCCATCTTCACCACTATTAGTGGAAAGCACGAATGAAGAAATAGGACCAAACTTCAAATTTACATTATACAGTTTTTNAGGATTTGACCATGCGTTAGTTTTGCTACCAGATCCCCAAATTGCAATGAGTGAGTTTTTATCCCCCGAAATAAGACGGTCTTCATTCACAACTAAGCATGTTATACCTGTGTTGTGTGCGGCCATTGTGCTTAATTCGGATGCTAGTAAGGATGCATGTGGTTGCTTCTTTNTCTTGCTTTGAATGGCCGTGGAAAATTTCCACGCAACAATTTTTGAATCAACGTCATCACCGCCTGAGAAAAGTATTATTTCGCCACNCTTTTGGGGTGATGCAAATGCAATTGATAAGACTGAATCTATATGCCCTTTGAGTTTACATGCTAATTGATTCAATTGTATATCCCATAAATGTAACGATAAGTCTAGTGAACCACACGCAACGTACCGAGAATCATGACTTACTTTACAGCACATAACCCNATTAGAATGTTTGTGGGTTTTCCCATTCAGCATCAACCGTTTATCTGAAGAAGAACCTAACTGCATTCCTGTATGGAGAAATAACCGCACAGTAGTGTCGTGGCTACAACTGGTGATGGTCCCATCATGGAGGAAATCACAACCGCTTACTGCATCATTATGTCCACTAATAGATCGAATTACTTTGCATTTCTTAATATCCCAGAGCAAAATACTATTATCTAGCCCGCATGTAATAAGTTCTCCTTCTTTTTCATCNTTAAACGCCGCGCTTAATAAGCCACGTGAATGACCCTTATCTTCTCGTAGTACACAAATACAACCACCGTTATTTGGGTTCTTACCTAGGAACATATTACCTGTTGTACTCCACAGCATGGCACATCCGTCTAACGAAGTAGTGCAAAACACGTCGTTGCTTTGNTGCCAAGTCAATGACGTCACTCTGTCCAAATGGTGTGCTGTATATTTTATTTCGATGACAATTTTGCTCCCGGAAATATNATCAGTATCAAATAAAATGATATTGCCAGTGATATTACCAACAGCACACTTATCGCCAAATGGGGAAAAATCAACCGCAGTAAACTGACTTAATTCATACGCTGCAGACCACGAAGTTACTTGCTCNGAGGATTTCTTGCAATTCCAGAATCTTATTGCGGAGTCGGAAGATACTGATACAATCCAAAGTCCATTATATGTCAATGAAATATCTGAAACNGAGGAAGAGCTATGACCCCCNTCAATACGGGAAGTTAGTTCATACTCTGGGCTNTTCCAAATAAGAATATCCCCAGCTCTATCACCTGAAGCTATGCACTCTCTGCACCACGAAACACTTGTTATCCCAGAAGTGTGACCTTCTAAGCTTTTATCTACTGTCATTGTTTCATCTATAGTTATTATTTGTAGATTTGCATTCTCAAATCCGATTAAAGCTTGAGCTTTATTCGGAGACATACACATTACATTCATTCTCATATCAGCATAAACATGNTTAGCGTCTTTTCGTTCAGTATCTTTGCATAGAAGTTTCTGTTGAATCAGTATGGGACAGGCGCCAAATGTGTCAATATTTGATTCCAATGTACTTGTACAAAAGTCCGCCGCAATGGATGAGATACCCTGACTNCCCAAAGCTTGCTGGAAAATCTTTGTAGGAGATGAATTCAGTTCTATTGATCGCTCTCTGAGAAAGAAAAAATGCTCTGTAATAGATTTTGTGAACATTGTAGTGAAACGCTTTAACGTATTATCAATACTAATTTCAGGGAAGCGTAGCATTTTTGGAATTGCTGATTTCACTGGCTTAGAATTTTCGTTTCCCTTTGAGGTTAAATACTTTTGAATGCCTTGGACAATTTCCCCTCTTCGAGATCGTAGACAATCTGGTAGAATCTTAGTNCTCGTCCCATTCTCANTTGTAATTACATTCTCAGTTAAAGGCTTCAGCTTTTCAGAATTTATAAAAGATTCACAAATTAAATTCGGCTTGGCTAAGATATTTGGAAGTAAATANTGAAAATGATCAATAAGTTCATACACAGATGCACCATCTAATACNATATAGGCCTTGAGAAATCTCAAATTGCAAAAGACTGAACATATTTGGAGAAATCCCATTTTCGAGGGATCTTGCAGTTGGCAAAGATAAAATGGATACACCTGAAGGGCATATGGATTTGGCTTACGGAAAGAATAATCACAATATGGATCCGAAACACTTCTGCACCATTGTACCAGAGCACTAACATAAATGTCACGATTAGCCGAACCTGGACCTCCCAAGTATTTCGCTTCTATAATCTGTGATATTCTTTCATGNTGTATACACAACATGTTTGGATACGGACTCAGTTCTACAAGTTGTAGAAAACCTCGCATACTTGAAATTAGTGCATCAAGCAACCCTTTTTTAGTATATGATTGCTTCCGANTAGTTTCTACTATCTTCAAGATGTTAGGAATATCACACGTAAAAATACCAAAAAGCGATAAGTGAATTAATGAGAATAAATTGCAAGTAACGTCATATCCGAATGTTTCTTCAAAATGTGTTATAACACAATTAATTATTCCGTCCAAACTGTTCGGAAAAGATTTGCGTGAAACCCCTAAGTCTTCAGAAAAGAAAATATATGTTGCAATTTCCAGATATAGAGGTGTAATTGTGATGTTTTGAAATTCTGTGTTGGACANCATATCAATCAATGAGATAAGTGTATTATCTATATTTCTATGNAATAAAGATTTGCTGGCAATATTCGATCTTCTGATNAAAGATTTTACCACTAGAGTACTAAATTTTATCAAGGTCTTGCCAGATGGTAGTAAATGTTTGATGTCAAATACNGCAGTTTCTGGTTTTCCTTTCGGTAATTTCCCCATAGGCATGGTGATCATAATCATAATATGGCCATTGTTTCGAAAGCGATAAGGTATCCAGTCAAATTCTTCAGACTTGTACGGAACACTTAACTTATGAGCATCATCAATGCATATCAATAATTGAAGGTTATCTCTTTCAGCTTTAAGNGCAACTTTATCAAGCAAATTAAAAAAATACGGCCGGAGGCTGGAGTATTCTCCTGGGATTCTAGTATTGACACAAATTTCAAAACGTGNTTGAAGTTCAAAACACAAACGGAATAGCATACGTCTACAATCATAACTATTAGGTGATGCACCAACAAAATGAGATAAAGAAATTACACTATTGCGCTCCTTTTCTTTACAAACTTTAGGACATACATGAGCTATCTTCGCACATAGTGTTGTCACGCCAATACCGGCAAGATTAAGGGGCCTTTCCCACACTAAAGGTTTTCCGTGTTCACCTGCTGTCCACAATTCATCCATTATTTCATCAACTACTCGGTCATTAAAATCATCACTGAAATATGGTACATATTGAGATGTATATTGTGATACAAGGTGTTGGTGAAGAAAACTTTCTTGAATTAACAATTTATGCCCTGAAACTTCTAATTTTGATTGTGATGTTTTGACAGAGTCGTAGTTTCCAGGTAAACCATAAGTGCAAGGACTACAATCAAATCCAAACTCGTACTGTAAAGCCTCAAATATGTCATCAATTGCTATACTTGCCAATGTATTTAAACTAAGTCTGTCTATACTATTCACCTCATTGAGTGCCCCTTGTCTACATTCATAAGTATTTCTACAAGATTTAGAAAACTTTTCATCATATGATTTAATATCAATTTCCAAAAGATTTAAATTCNAATTCTCCTTACTGATTTTTGTATTATTTTTCAATATTCGGTTGTATATGAAACGATGACTTGGAAGTGCTGAACGATTCATTGCTTTTATTGTCATGTGAAAGAGAGATCTCACACCGTTAGCACCACACAATTTTGTATCCGGAATCCACCCATATTCTTCACCAATCAACGCAACATAGAATGGTTTACATGTTTTGATACCACGCTGCATATTTTCCAACAAATTAAGTGACGTTTCAACGTGAGATCCATCTTTTAGTTGAACANGTATACACAAGTTTTTTTCTTTCAGTCGGCGATTCAATAATGGGACTACTACATTGTGGAAAACCCAATGTTCTTCTTCAAATCCCTTTCCTACNGATGCCAAATAAATGTATACATTCCGTTGAAATCCATGTGCTCGAAGGGCAGCCTCTCCTTCACCCCATATCATACAATGATGTGATGCACAGTCCTCTCTATGCATTAATATGAGTTCTCTTTGNTTTGCATTTTTTTGATTGATAGGTTTTTGTCTCGTCTTCCCTTGTGACATTTGCTTTGAAGAAATATTGGTGTAGTGAGACGACAATCGAATTTCGGTGCAATCATTGTGTATGTGGTGAGCATGAAGCGTTTGAATAGGTATAGGCATTTTGATGTTTAAATGTGGCAAATGTACATGCGAGTTAATTTTTATGGGGTATACTTCTTCAACATCTGGAAACCTAGAATTATTACTGCGACGTCTAGGTGACAATGAAGTAGATTTTTNTTTTTTATCTCCCNTAAAATATTTTTTNCGAGGTGAACATGATGTCGACGGACGCATCCCACGTTGGGCAGAAAAAGCTTTTCTATTGTTANCATAACNTCGAGTTTTTGATTCTAAGTCAAAAGGTATACCAAACGTTGCCAATAGTTTTCTTTGCCTCTGATAATTAATATTCCCCGATTTCCCGCTTACTTTCTTCTCTTTTGATAACATTGCAGGGGCTGTAGAAGGACGTATTCTTTGCTTATACTGGTTGCCAGAGTTGCCGTATTTCGTTTGAGTTCGCATTTCTGATGAACTAGGGTTTCCAGTTGTTCTCAGTCGTTGCAAAGATTTATTGTATCGTNTGAAATCTTCTTGTTTCTTTACATGGTATGGAATAGATTTTGAGTCTGATAGCTTCATGCTACTNTCCTTTGCTTTTCTTCCTCGTTGCATNTGCTTTGCCGTTATTTGTGTGGCTCCAGGATTCACTGGATCTGGTCGCGGTATTATGTCGGCTGAAGCATTCATTGGTTCCGTATGCTCAAATGTTTTACTAGTATCGAACTCACTTATTTTCAGAACTGGNTGCCGATTTTTGCGGATTCGTCTCTTTAGCCAGCTAGCAGAGACATGTTCTGTTCTCTGTCTCTCCATGCGCTCGGCCATTGCAAGCAATTTATGCATCTCTATATCTTTAGGGTTCATTAGAATACCTTTCTTGGCTGTGGTGATTGCGGCTGGGAACCTCTCCTGGGCAATCTGTTCTTTGCAAAGTTCTTTGCGACTTTTCTTCTTTCTTATCTTCTTCTTCTTCTTCTTCTCTGGAACTTCTATACGGTTCTGCACATCGTTATCAATTTGAGGAACTATTTCATGTTTAGCTGTCTTTGCGTTTTCTACTTCTACAGCCGTAGACTTTTTGNTAGTATGACCAGAACCACGACCAAAGAATGAACCAACAACATCAAAACCCTCCATCTCTGGCAANTCTTTGGCAAACNCTCGAGGCTCTGAAGCGTTTCCCAACATTGTNTAGATGCTCACTTACTGTTGTTGCATTTTCTCTAATACTATGTGCGAGTAAAATTTGGACGTATATCGATGAATTGAATCTAAGAAATTTTGATACTAGCTATTAGATACTAATTTCGAGGGTATCAAAAAAGAAAATAAACGTTAACGTTACAACAACGTATGAAAATATTGGACAGGTTTGTACAATGAAACATGATTTTTATTTTTGTTCACTTTCATTAATTTCATTTTGAAATAATTCCATTTTCTGTTGCATTTGTATTTGATGCTGTTGACTCTGTTGTTCCAAATGTAGTTGTTGTTGTTGTATTTGCATATCTTGTTGTTGCTTCCGCATCTTTCTAAAATAATCTTTCTTCATCGAAATCATTCGTTCTGAAATTTGCTCAATATCATGTTTTAATTCTTCAACTTGGTGCTTATACATGTCAAGTTCGTTATCCATTTTTTTCATTTGGTGTCGTTTTTCTTTTAGGTTTTCTTCATATATCGTTAGCTGCTCGGCAACTTCAGGCCCTGGCTGNCTCGCTAGAATATTCTTCAATTCAACATATAATCTTTCTTTTTCTTGTATTAATAGGTCTCTTTCTATCACTTCCTGTGTTTTTGACAGTAGTTGCTTTTGCTTTCTTTGGATTTTTTGAATGAGCCCAAATCGTTTTGGGTCGGTACCNGCAAGTTTTCGCCATCTATGTATATTCATTGGACGTTCTAATTCTGTCGATAAAGCAGTGATTTTGGCCTTCTCCCTCAAAATCTCTTTTTCAAGACTATATTGCCTAGTTTTCATTGATGATAGATCAAGAACATTACTCTTGAGATAATCAAGACGTTCTTTTGCAATGACCAATGCATCTTTCAATGCCTCGGCTCTTGCTTGAGTTTGAGAATATTGCCACTCACCTTTGGATAGTGTTGATCTTTGAATCTTAATTTTTTCATAAAGTTTAGCCAACTCTTCATTTCGGCGTATAAGTTGCGCACCAAGAATATCCCGTTCATTTACAACAGCTGTGAACTCCTTTGACGACCTTGCAGTTTCACCGTCAGCTTCCTGAATGATGGCTTTGAGTTTCCGAACTTCATCTTTTTGAGTGCTGAGAATTTGATCGGAGGATAGGATTTGCTTGCGTACTCGCGTAATATCATTTCTAAGACGTTTAACATCTTTACAAACCTTGACATGAGCAAAATGTTCTTTTAGAAGATCTTGGTCTTTCGAAGTGATTTCTTCTTTTTGTTGTTCAATTACTTGAACAAGAATCTTAAATTTACGTTTCATTTCGGCTATTTCTTCATGGGATTCAATAAGTTGCTTCGAGTATAAATTACGATCACTCCGGACCCCTTCATACAAATTTTGCTGCTTTTTAATACGACTTTCACCCNCTGCAATCTTTTTCTGTTCTTCAACTACTTGAAGCTCATGCAGGCGAACATCTTCAAGAGCAGCATAGTATTTTTGATTTACCAAATGGCATTCTTTCTCATATTTGTCTCTCTCAATTTCTAAAGCTTCGATCCTTTCGCGCTGTTTACGCGCCGAGACCTTAAATAGTTGA
The DNA here is from genome assembly GCA_900128565.1 of Stramenopiles sp. TOSAG23-6. Taxonomy (NCBI): domain Eukaryota; species Stramenopiles sp. TOSAG23-6. The sequence continues at coordinate 39,523 of LT635914.1, read as the reverse complement.
ATGTATTTTGGAAAAATATTTCAAAAAAAAATTAATTTTTGTTAGGTACAACATTTCGTACGAAAAAAAAATTTCGTACAAAAAAAATAAAACATACATATCTCGCCCAACATTTTTTATGGTGTTTTCTGCAACTTTAACTAAATCATGNGTTCCTTTTGTTGCTATTTCTTCCTTTGTAAGTTTCTTATTCAAGAATGTACGATCTCGCTCATGATCTGCNGCCGCCTTTTTTAATGAATCCGCTAACTTTTTTTCAACTTCAATTGCTGCTTCNACACCTGACATCTTTGCTCGGAGATCAGCATTTACTTTATCATAGCGAAGCATACGCTGATCAGCTTCTTCGTACCTTTTAACAGTTAACTTCTTCAGTTTCCGAACTCGGCGAATTTCTTTTTCGATTTCTCTAACTTCTTTTTGTCGTTGTCCGCATTCTTTTAACCGTCTAGCATTTCCTTGCTCAATGAGATCATTTGTGTGAATTCTCTCCTCAATATCTTCTTCAACTTTTTTGATTTGCTGAAATAAAGCATCATAGTCTTTGAGGTAAACACCAATTTGGAGTTCTGCTATTTTTTGTTTTGACTCAAATTTATCATTTAAACTAGTAGATTCATCGATTTTAACTGTTTTGGTTTGGACTATTGCTTGCAAACGTTGGAGTTCAACTCGCTGAATTTTTAACTGTTTATCAAAACGATCCTTTTTGTTTTGTGCACTAATAATCTGTGCTTCACATGTTTTTACTTCTCCTTCTAAAGCTTTTGCCGCAGAGGTCACTTCAGTAAGTTCGTGTTGTTTAATTTCTACATGTATTGGAAAAAATATGACACAAAAAAAAATCGTTAGGTACGGAATTTCGTATGAAAAAATATAAATTCGAAATTGAAAAAANATAAAACATACATGTTCAGAAAGCCCCGACGTTTTGAATCGAACGTTTGTCAATGCTTGCGTCAATGCTTGCAACTCAAGTTGTTTCTGATCACGTTCATCTTCTAAATTAGATAATTCAAGCTTTTGATTCTTTGTCAGGCCAGGACCAACTTCCATCTCGTCCTCTAAATCAGAAATATTTATAGAAAGTTTATTAATCTCCGCGCGAGCAATATCCTCTGAATCTTGACATTGTTTGATTTCAACTTGAAACTTTTTGATATCTCGCTTAACATTATTTGCTCTAAAATCGCTCTCTTCGGTTTGTTTTTTGAGCCCACCAAGTTTCAATATTTTGTCTTCTGTGTCCTTTATCAGTTCGCAAGTTTTTTTTACTTGTTCAACTTCAGATTTAAATTGTTTCCCAATTTTTTCAAATAACTTTTCAAATTCAGGCTTAAAATTACCCATACCACCTTGAGCTTGTAGCATCTTATANACTCCCCCAAATCCAGATATTGCTTCGTTGAAAGCATCTTCATCAGCAGAGACTATAGGTTTAGTGAGTAGTTCCTTAAGCTCTGCTTTTTTTCGTCGCTGGATCTCTTCTTTTCTATTCTTTTCCTCATCTTCACTAGAATCAACTGTGGCTGGCATGAAGAAAATATAATCAAAAATGCCTATTCGTCAATCAAGCCTTTATCGCAATGTGTGTAATCAATACTAAAAAATTACTATTTTGTGATGACTATTCGTGTTGGATATTTACTTAAAGACTTTCATTGATACTAGTACAAGAGTGCAAATTTTTACTAACGAAAAAAACGTTACATTTTTTTTAGGTACCCGGTTCCACAACNAAAAANTTAGANAAANTTTAATTGTTTAGAACATTTTTATTAGTTACAAATCTCATCATGTAATCAATAGACTAATTGTGTTGTCAAAGAGAGAATCTTTGAATTATTCGTCCACAGATAATTGCCGTAAACTGCGCCAGGTTTTTTTTGTCAAAAGAGACGACTTTGAACTATTTACAGTTTGTTCTCCTCCTTCCGTTTTCTGTTCAATACCTTCTTGATGACCTTCTTGATCAAAAAACTTAGGGTTAGGGTTGGGCTCTTTTACATAATTATCGGAAGTACCACCACAAATANTGCTACTGACATTAGAACTACTGCCACCATCACTATTTTTTTCATTATCGTTTACATCTGAGCAAAATTTTTTTAGTGGAGCATCACTTTCACCACCACTAGTACTAGTGCTTTCAGATACACCATCGGAAATGAATGCATATTTTCTTTTACTAGTCGATTTTTCGCTTTTACTGGTATTTCGTGTATTTACTAATTCTATTTTCTGCTTTTCGTTATTATTTTTATCTTGATTACTATGAATAATTCGACGTTTTTTTAATGGATGNGATACAAGTTGTACAGAATGCGATTCTTTTTCTTCGACGACAGCCTGTTTCTCTGTACCAGTTGTTGGATTTACCCGGTTTCCAGAATAATTGTGTTGGATTTTGCTTTCCTCAAGTTTTCTCTTCGGAAGTCTTGTTATGCTATTCTGTGGTTCATCAGATTTATCAGGAAGACTACCTTCCTTTTTACGTCCAGTCTTATTATGCAACTGTCCCATATTTTCAATATTGCTATTACATTTTTTTACGGTAGGGTTAGGGTTATGTGCTGATTTCATGTTACTTTCGTCTTTTTTAGTGTTTTTTCCTATTTCTGTTTTGTGAGGTTTAAATTGAAGATGGGCGTGTACTTTGGCTACTTTAGCTTCTTTGTCAGTATCTAAGCAAGATGTAAGATTATTCTCTGATTCGCCAATTCTCATCATTCGCTCTCGCAAAAGTGACTTCATATCTGCGTGGTCAGTGCAGTGCGCAAAATTTACTCCTAGCGCAGACAAACGCCGCTTTAGTTCCGCAACGGAACAACGGTCAAAGTCATTCACTGTATCGTAGTATCTATCGTCTTCTTGTCTATAGTCTTCTTCTCGATTAATATCACCGGTACCATGCTCATGGGACATACGACTGTTTTCACTCCTCGAATTATTCAAATTCCGGTGAAAACTATACACACTGGCATACCGTTGGCGCTTGAAAGGAGTGGTAGAATGAACACTCACATCGCCATCAGAGTTATTCANAGACAACATGGGTACTGGTGAACATTGNCGCTTCCTTTTCTCTGGTGTTGATCTCTTCATCACCCATTGATACATCGTTTTTTTAACACGCAAAATAATTCTTCATTAATTCTATTCTATTGTGTGGTGTGGTTGGTGAAGAAGCCCTTATCTAATTTCCGGTAAATACCCGAAAATAAATGACGAGGGTTACCGGGATACCATACCGCCGAACGGACGGCCGTTAAAAATCTCAAAAATCAAGAGTATCTTAGAAAAAAGAATTTTGTTCAAGCAACTAAATCTTTTTAATTTAGAAAAGTACCACGACAAAAATAATTATGATATCCAGTGGTATGTTTAAGCAAACAGATCACGATATGTTAGAAGAAGAATATCTTGCCGCTTTCCGCTTCTTCGATAAAGATAGAGATGGACTACTCACACCTGTACAGCTTGCACAAGCTATGCAATCTCTAGGCTTTTGTCAAACTACTAGCGAGTTCAAGCGTATTCTATTTTGCCTTGATCCTAAATCCATTACCGAACAAGACTTTTTGAATGTGCTGTCCTCAAAATTGGTACAAAATGGTTTACTCACCACTCCAAAACTATTAGACGCCTTTAAATTGTTCAATTCAGCTAAACGGTGCAGAGTTTCTGACACTAGCAAAGGTTATCTGGAGGTTAACGATAGGGGTACTATATCACACACAGACTGGCTAGCCTTTACAACCAATTTCATTAAACCTCTCAACGTACGCTCAAAGGCAGTAATTAATACAGAAACACGAAAGGTAACAAAAATCGGTGCCTATGACTTGGCATATTTCCCCCCATATGTGTTTCTAGATGTCAAACGCGATTTTAGTCAGTCTGTAGAAGGAAAACGTGTGAAATATCGACAATGGATAAAAGACAACATCAAGGAGCATCCAGAGAATAGAAATCCAAAGAAAATGGCAGAGGTTATGACTGCATTAGGTCTATTCAACCACGTGTATAGAGAAAAACGTGCAAAATCTTCTGGTGGTGAACTGTTGGTTGATGATAAAAATTTAATTCTCCGAGAAGATATAATTCGTGTGATCACTTCCATGGGAATTCCACTGAACTTTAGAGAGAGGAGAAGCTTTGCTTCTCTCATAGATGAGTCTGCCGAGGGAGAATATATAAACTATGCAAATTTATGTAAAAACCTTTTTCTTTAAGCATAAAAACAGTTATTAGGGATAGGGTGTATAACACTTCGTATGTTATGTTTTCCGATTTGGTATCTGTGAATATATACTAGTACATAACTTATACATTTATTGTTGTGAACCTTTGGACTAATAAATATCTATCGGATAAGAGAAAGATGTAGAATGATTGATTTGAATTATTAAATGATATCATAATAATAAAAATAAAAATATATCCAATATCAATTTAAATTGAAATTTTTTTTTTTTTTTTTTTTTAAATGTTTTTTATATCTTGAAGAAATTCGATAGTTTTGAACCAAAAACACATTCAATGTTCAAATTATAACACACTTCTACCTTCTACCCTCCTATATACACGAGCACCTCACTGGAAACTAACTACGCGTAACTTCTATTAAATCAAGACAATTAATTACCTCAACAGACCTTGTGACGCAACTTTTATATTTTGAATTAGACATATTATTCATGTCAAAAGAAACCACTCTATACTATACTAATTGTTTTGTTAAAAGCAACTAACATATCCAAGGTCATTGGCAAAACCACCAAGGTCATTGGCAAAACCACCAATTTCACTGGCAACACAGAATCGTGCCATATGTCCCGGTTCTCCACAAGTATAGCATGAACGATCGGAAGAGCATAATGCGCCTTGGGGAGGCATTTGACAGTCTCGTGAAACATGACCGAGTTGACCACAATTATAACAATTTTTCTCGCTCACAATACCATAGCTTCTAACATTACATGCCCTTGCCATATGGCCTACTTCGCCACAGGTATGACAAGAACGATGAATAGAGCTCAATGCGCCTTGGGGAGGCATTTGACAGTCTCGTGAAACGTGACCGGGCTCACCGCAATTAAAACATTTTTTCCTTTCTAAGTTACATTCCTTTGTTGTATGGCCTAATTCACCGCAGGAATGACAAGAACGATAATCAGAGCTCAGTGCTCCTTGGGGAGGCATTTGACAATCTTTTGAAATGTGACCGGCTTCACCACAATTATAACAACTAGAATACTTTGTTACTTCAGCACAAAATCGTGCCAAATGACCTATTTTACCACAGATATAACAAGAGCGTTCCGAATAATTTAATTCTCCCTGCGGGGGCATGTTGCAATCTGTTGAAATATGACCGTATTGGCCACAATTATAACAACTTTTCCCATTCACACTCAAATTATAAGTGCAACTTCGGGCTAAATGACCTATTTCACCACATTTATAGCAAGAACGTTGATTCATATGTAATCCGCCCTGTGGAGGCATTTTGCAATCTGTTGAAATGTGTCCGTTTTCGCCACAATTGTAACATCTTTTCACATATCCGTAGCCCCTGGAAGGACAAGTTCGAGCCAAATGCCCTGTTTCCCCACAACTATCTATAAGAAAAGGTATATAAAAGCTTCTTCAAACATGAGTAATGATTAAATTGCAGAGTTACTCACCATATGTATAATAATATGGAAGTGAGCTGAAACTTACAACAAGAACGAACCCCAGGGTAGTTATCACTGTACCCGTTCCACTCGCAAAACCTTGCACCGATCTAAAAAGTATGTGTATAAAGAAAGTGTTAGAAATATAAGTACTCAAGGAGTGAAAAGTTTAGGAAAATATATAGTCACATTACAAAGAAAGAATGCTAACGTACCCCGTCGGACTTGAAACAGTTCATCTTGAAACGTATTGGCAAAACAATTCAAACCAATGGATGCTGGTATACCAGCATCCATTGGTTTGAATTGTTTTGCCAATACGTTTCAAGATGAACTGTTTCAAGTCCGACGGGGTACGTTAGCATTCTTTCTTTGTAATGTGACTATATATTTTCCTAAACTTTTCACTCCTTGAGTACTTATATTTCTAACACTTTCTTTATACACATACTTTTTAGATCGGTGCAAGGTTTTGCGAGTGGAACGGGTACAGTGATAACTACCCTGGGGTTCGTTCTTGTTGTAAGTTTCAGCTCACTTCCATATTATTATACATATGGTGAGTAACTCTGCAATTTAATCATTACTCATGTTTGAAGAAGCTTTTATATACCTTTTCTTATAGATAGTTGTGGGGAAACAGGGCATTTGGCTCGAACTTGTCCTTCCAGGGGCTACGGATATGTGAAAAGATGTTACAATTGTGGCGAAAACGGACACATTTCAACAGATTGCAAAATGCCTCCACAGGGCGGATTACATATGAATCAACGTTCTTGCTATAAATGTGGTGAAATAGGTCATTTAGCCCGAAGTTGCACTTATAATTTGAGTGTGAATGGGAAAAGTTGTTATAATTGTGGCCAATACGGTCATATTTCAACAGATTGCAACATGCCCCCGCAGGGAGAATTAAATTATTCGGAACGCTCTTGTTATATCTGTGGTAAAATAGGTCATTTGGCACGATTTTGTGCTGAAGTAACAAAGTATTCTAGTTGTTATAATTGTGGTGAAGCCGGTCACATTTCAAAAGATTGTCAAATGCCTCCCCAAGGAGCACTGAGCTCTGATTATCGTTCTTGTCATTCCTGCGGTGAATTAGGCCATACAACAAAGGAATGTAACTTAGAAAGGAAAAAATGTTTTAATTGCGGTGAGCCCGGTCACGTTTCACGAGACTGTCAAATGCCTCCCCAAGGCGCATTGAGCTCTATTCATCGTTCTTGTCATACCTGTGGCGAAGTAGGCCATATGGCAAGGGCATGTAATGTTAGAAGCTATGGTATTGTGAGCGAGAAAAATTGTTATAATTGTGGTCAACTCGGTCATGTTTCACGAGACTGTCAAATGCCTCCCCAAGGCGCATTATGCTCTTCCGATCGTTCATGCTATACTTGTGGAGAACCGGGACATATGGCACGATTCTGTGTTGCCAGTGAAATTGGTGGTTTTGCCAATGACCTTGGTGGTTTTGCCAATGACCTTGGATATGTTAGTTGCTTTTAACAAAACAATTAGTATAGTATAGAGTGGTTTCTTTTGACATGAATAATATGTCTAATTCAAAATATAAAAGTTGCGTCACAAGGTCTGTTGAGGTAATTAATTGTCTTGATTTAATAGAAGTTACGCGTAGTTAGTTTCCAGTGAGGTGCTCGTGTATATAGGAGGGTAGAAGGTAGAAGTGTGTTATAATTTGAACATTGAATGTGTTTTTGGTTCAAAACTATCGAATTTCTTCAAGATATAAAAAACATTTAAAAAAAAAAAAAAAAAAAAAAAAAAATTTCAATTTAAATTGATATTGGATATATTTTTATTATTATGATATCATTTAATAATTCAAATCAATCATTCTACATCTTTCTCTTATCCGATAGATATTTATTAGTCCAAAGGTTCACAACAATAAATGTATAAGTTATGTACTAGTATATATTCACAGATACCAAATCGGAAAACATAACATACGAAGTGTTATACACCCTATCCCTAATAACTGTTTTTATGCTTAAAGAAAAAGGTTTTTACATAAATTTGCATAGTTTATATATTCTCCCTCGGCAGACTCATCTATGAGAGAAGCAAAGCTTCTCCTCTCTCTAAAGTTCAGTGGAATTCCCATGGAAGTGATCACACGAATTATATCTTCTCGGAGAATTAAATTTTTATCATCAACCAACAGTTCACCACCAGAAGATTTTGCACGTTTTTCTCTATACACGTGGTTGAATAGACCTAATGCAGTCATAACCTCTGCCATTTTCTTTGGATTTCTATTCTCTGGATGCTCCTTGATGTTGTCTTTTATCCATTGTCGATATTTCACACGTTTTCCTTCTACAGACTGACTAAAATCGCGTTTGACATCTAGAAACACATATGGGGGGAAATATGCCAAGTCATAGGCACCGATTTTTGTTACCTTTCGTGTTTCTGTATTAATTACTGCCTTTGAGCGTACGTTGAGAGGTTTAATGAAATTGGTTGTAAAGGCTAGCCAGTCTGTGTGTGATATAGTACCCCTATCGTTAACCTCCAGATAACCTTTGCTAGTGTCAGAAACTCTGCACCGTTTAGCTGAATTGAACAATTTAAAGGCGTCTAATAGTTTTGGAGTGGTGAGTAAACCATTTTGTACCAATTTTGAGGACAGCACATTCAAAAAGTCTTGTTCGGTAATGGATTTAGGATCAAGGCAAAATAGAATACGCTTGAACTCGCTAGTAGTTTGACAAAAGCCTAGAGATTGCATAGCTTGTGCAAGCTGTACAGGTGTGAGTAGTCCATCTCTATCTTTATCGAAGAAGCGGAAAGCGGCAAGATATTCTTCTTCTAACATATCGTGATCTGTTTGCTTAAACATACCACTGGATATCATAATTATTTTTGTCGTGGTACTTTTCTAAATTAAAAAGATTTAGTTGCTTGAACAAAATTCTTTTTTCTAAGATACTCTTGATTTTTGAGATTTTTAACGGCCGTCCGTTCGGCGGTATGGTATCCCGGTAACCCTCGTCATTTATTTTCGGGTATTTACCGGAAATTAGATAAGGGCTTCTTCACCAACCACACCACACAATAGAATAGAATTAATGAAGAATTATTTTGCGTGTTAAAAAAACGATGTATCAATGGGTGATGAAGAGATCAACACCAGAGAAAAGGAAGCGNCAATGTTCACCAGTACCCATGTTGTCTNTGAATAACTCTGATGGCGATGTGAGTGTTCATTCTACCACTCCTTTCAAGCGCCAACGGTATGCCAGTGTGTATAGTTTTCACCGGAATTTGAATAATTCGAGGAGTGAAAACAGTCGTATGTCCCATGAGCATGGTACCGGTGATATTAATCGAGAAGAAGACTATAGACAAGAAGACGATAGATACTACGATACAGTGAATGACTTTGACCGTTGTTCCGTTGCGGAACTAAAGCGGCGTTTGTCTGCGCTAGGAGTAAATTTTGCGCACTGCACTGACCACGCAGATATGAAGTCACTTTTGCGAGAGCGAATGATGAGAATTGGCGAATCAGAGAATAATCTTACATCTTGCTTAGATACTGACAAAGAAGCTAAAGTAGCCAAAGTACACGCCCATCTTCAATTTAAACCTCACAAAACAGAAATAGGAAAAAACACTAAAAAAGACGAAAGTAACATGAAATCAGCACATAACCCTAACCCTACCGTAAAAAAATGTAATAGCAATATTGAAAATATGGGACAGTTGCATAATAAGACTGGACGTAAAAAGGAAGGTAGTCTTCCTGATAAATCTGATGAACCACAGAATAGCATAACAAGACTTCCGAAGAGAAAACTTGAGGAAAGCAAAATCCAACACAATTATTCTGGAAACCGGGTAAATCCAACAACTGGTACAGAGAAACAGGCTGTCGTCGAAGAAAAAGAATCGCATTCTGTACAACTTGTATCNCATCCATTAAAAAAACGTCGAATTATTCATAGTAATCAAGATAAAAATAATAACGAAAAGCAGAAAATAGAATTAGTAAATACACGAAATACCAGTAAAAGCGAAAAATCGACTAGTAAAAGAAAATATGCATTCATTTCCGATGGTGTATCTGAAAGCACTAGTACTAGTGGTGGTGAAAGTGATGCTCCACTAAAAAAATTTTGCTCAGATGTAAACGATAATGAAAAAAATAGTGATGGTGGCAGTAGTTCTAATGTCAGTAGCANTATTTGTGGTGGTACTTCCGATAATTATGTAAAAGAGCCCAACCCTAACCCTAAGTTTTTTGATCAAGAAGGTCATCAAGAAGGTATTGAACAGAAAACGGAAGGAGGAGAACAAACTGTAAATAGTTCAAAGTCGTCTCTTTTGACAAAAAAAACCTGGCGCAGTTTACGGCAATTATCTGTGGACGAATAATTCAAAGATTCTCTCTTTGACAACACAATTAGTCTATTGATTACATGATGAGATTTGTAACTAATAAAAATGTTCTAAACAATTAAANTTTNTCTAANTTTTTNGTTGTGGAACCGGGTACCTAAAAAAAATGTAACGTTTTTTTCGTTAGTAAAAATTTGCACTCTTGTACTAGTATCAATGAAAGTCTTTAAGTAAATATCCAACACGAATAGTCATCACAAAATAGTAATTTTTTAGTATTGATTACACACATTGCGATAAAGGCTTGATTGACGAATAGGCATTTTTGATTATATTTTCTTCATGCCAGCCACAGTTGATTCTAGTGAAGATGAGGAAAAGAATAGAAAAGAAGAGATCCAGCGACGAAAAAAAGCAGAGCTTAAGGAACTACTCACTAAACCTATAGTCTCTGCTGATGAAGATGCTTTCAACGAAGCAATATCTGGATTTGGGGGAGTNTATAAGATGCTACAAGCTCAAGGTGGTATGGGTAATTTTAAGCCTGAATTTGAAAAGTTATTTGAAAAAATTGGGAAACAATTTAAATCTGAAGTTGAACAAGTAAAAAAAACTTGCGAACTGATAAAGGACACAGAAGACAAAATATTGAAACTTGGTGGGCTCAAAAAACAAACCGAAGAGAGCGATTTTAGAGCAAATAATGTTAAGCGAGATATCAAAAAGTTTCAAGTTGAAATCAAACAATGTCAAGATTCAGAGGATATTGCTCGCGCGGAGATTAATAAACTTTCTATAAATATTTCTGATTTAGAGGACGAGATGGAAGTTGGTCCTGGCCTGACAAAGAATCAAAAGCTTGAATTATCTAATTTAGAAGATGAACGTGATCAGAAACAACTTGAGTTGCAAGCATTGACGCAAGCATTGACAAACGTTCGATTCAAAACGTCGGGGCTTTCTGAACATGTATGTTTTATNTTTTTTCAATTTCGAATTTATATTTTTTCATACGAAATTCCGTACCTAACGATTTTTTTTTGTGTCATATTTTTTCCAATACATGTAGAAATTAAACAACACGAACTTACTGAAGTGACCTCTGCGGCAAAAGCTTTAGAAGGAGAAGTAAAAACATGTGAAGCACAGATTATTAGTGCACAAAACAAAAAGGATCGTTTTGATAAACAGTTAAAAATTCAGCGAGTTGAACTCCAACGTTTGCAAGCAATAGTCCAAACCAAAACAGTTAAAATCGATGAATCTACTAGTTTAAATGATAAATTTGAGTCAAAACAAAAAATAGCAGAACTCCAAATTGGTGTTTACCTCAAAGACTATGATGCTTTATTTCAGCAAATCAAAAAAGTTGAAGAAGATATTGAGGAGAGAATTCACACAAATGATCTCATTGAGCAAGGAAATGCTAGACGGTTAAAAGAATGCGGACAACGACAAAAAGAAGTTAGAGAAATCGAAAAAGAAATTCGCCGAGTTCGGAAACTGAAGAAGTTAACTGTTAAAAGGTACGAAGAAGCTGATCAGCGTATGCTTCGCTATGATAAAGTAAATGCTGATCTCCGAGCAAAGATGTCAGGTGTNGAAGCAGCAATTGAAGTTGAAAAAAAGTTAGCGGATTCATTAAAAAAGGCGGCNGCAGATCATGAGCGAGATCGTACATTCTTGAATAAGAAACTTACAAAGGAAGAAATAGCAACAAAAGGAACNCATGATTTAGTTAAAGTTGCAGAAAACACCATAAAAAATGTTGGGCGAGATATGTATGTTTTATTTTTTTTGTACGAAATTTTTTTTTCGTACGAAATGTTGTACCTAACAAAAATTAATTTTTTTTTGAAATATTTTTCCAAAATACATTCAACTATTTAAGGTCTCGGCGCGTAAACAGCGCGAAAGGATCGAAGCTTTAGAAATTGAGAGAGACAAATATGAGAAAGAATGCCATTTGGTAAATCAAAAATACTATGCTGCTCTTGAAGATGTTCGCCTGCATGAGCTTCAAGTAGTTGAAGAACAGAAAAAGATTGCAGNGGGTGAAAGTCGTATTAAAAAGCAGCAAAATTTGTATGAAGGGGTCCGGAGTGATCGTAATTTATACTCGAAGCAACTTATTGAATCCCATGAAGAAATAGCCGAAATGAAACGTAAATTTAAGATTCTTGTTCAAGTAATTGAACAACAAAAAGAAGAAATCACTTCGAAAGACCAAGATCTTCTAAAAGAACATTTTGCTCATGTCAAGGTTTGTAAAGATGTTAAACGTCTTAGAAATGATATTACGCGAGTACGCAAGCAAATCCTATCCTCCGATCAAATTCTCAGCACTCAAAAAGATGAAGTTCGGAAACTCAAAGCCATCATTCAGGAAGCTGACGGTGAAACTGCAAGGTCGTCAAAGGAGTTCACAGCTGTTGTAAATGAACGGGATATTCTTGGTGCGCAACTTATACGCCGAAATGAAGAGTTGGCTAAACTTTATGAAAAAATTAAGATTCAAAGATCAACACTATCCAAAGGTGAGTGGCAATATTCTCAAACTCAAGCAAGAGCCGAGGCATTGAAAGATGCATTGGTCATTGCAAAAGAACGTCTTGATTATCTCAAGAGTAATGTTCTTGATCTATCATCAATGAAAACTAGGCAATATAGTCTTGAAAAAGAGATTTTGAGGGAGAAGGCCAAAATCACTGCTTTATCGACAGAATTAGAACGTCCAATGAATATACATAGATGGCGAAAACTTGCNGGTACCGACCCAAAACGATTTGGGCTCATTCAAAAAATCCAAAGAAAGCAAAAGCAACTACTGTCAAAAACACAGGAAGTGATAGAAAGAGACCTATTAATACAAGAAAAAGAAAGATTATATGTTGAATTGAAGAATATTCTAGCGAGNCAGCCAGGGCCTGAAGTTGCCGAGCAGCTAACGATATATGAAGAAAACCTAAAAGAAAAACGACACCAAATGAAAAAAATGGATAACGAACTTGACATGTATAAGCACCAAGTTGAAGAATTAAAACATGATATTGAGCAAATTTCAGAACGAATGATTTCGATGAAGAAAGATTATTTTAGAAAGATGCGGAAGCAACAACAAGATATGCAAATACAACAACAACAACTACATTTGGAACAACAGAGTCAACAGCATCAAATACAAATGCAACAGAAAATGGAATTATTTCAAAATGAAATTAATGAAAGTGAACAAAAATAAAAATCATGTTTCATTGTACAAACCTGTCCAATATTTTCATACGTTGTTGTAACGTTAACGTTTATTTTCTTTTTTGATACCCTCGAAATTAGTATCTAATAGCTAGTATCAAAATTTCTTAGATTCAATTCATCGATATACGTCCAAATTTTACTCGCACATAGTATTAGAGAAAATGCAACAACAGTAAGTGAGCATCTANACAATGTTGGGAAACGCTTCAGAGCCTCGAGNGTTTGCCAAAGANTTGCCAGAGATGGAGGGTTTTGATGTTGTTGGTTCATTCTTTGGTCGTGGTTCTGGTCATACTANCAAAAAGTCTACGGCTGTAGAAGTAGAAAACGCAAAGACAGCTAAACATGAAATAGTTCCTCAAATTGATAACGATGTGCAGAACCGTATAGAAGTTCCAGAGAAGAAGAAGAAGAAGAAGATAAGAAAGAAGAAAAGTCGCAAAGAACTTTGCAAAGAACAGATTGCCCAGGAGAGGTTCCCAGCCGCAATCACCACAGCCAAGAAAGGTATTCTAATGAACCCTAAAGATATAGAGATGCATAAATTGCTTGCAATGGCCGAGCGCATGGAGAGACAGAGAACAGAACATGTCTCTGCTAGCTGGCTAAAGAGACGAATCCGCAAAAATCGGCANCCAGTTCTGAAAATAAGTGAGTTCGATACTAGTAAAACATTTGAGCATACGGAACCAATGAATGCTTCAGCCGACATAATACCGCGACCAGATCCAGTGAATCCTGGAGCCACACAAATAACGGCAAAGCANATGCAACGAGGAAGAAAAGCAAAGGANAGTAGCATGAAGCTATCAGACTCAAAATCTATTCCATACCATGTAAAGAAACAAGAAGATTTCANACGATACAATAAATCTTTGCAACGACTGAGAACAACTGGAAACCCTAGTTCATCAGAAATGCGAACTCAAACGAAATACGGCAACTCTGGCAACCAGTATAAGCAAAGAATACGTCCTTCTACAGCCCCTGCAATGTTATCAAAAGAGAAGAAAGTAAGCGGGAAATCGGGGAATATTAATTATCAGAGGCAAAGAAAACTATTGGCAACGTTTGGTATACCTTTTGACTTAGAATCAAAAACTCGANGTTATGNTAACAATAGAAAAGCTTTTTCTGCCCAACGTGGGATGCGTCCGTCGACATCATGTTCACCTCGNAAAAAATATTTTANGGGAGATAAAAAANAAAAATCTACTTCATTGTCACCTAGACGTCGCAGTAATAATTCTAGGTTTCCAGATGTTGAAGAAGTATACCCCATAAAAATTAACTCGCATGTACATTTGCCACATTTAAACATCAAAATGCCTATACCTATTCAAACGCTTCATGCTCACCACATACACAATGATTGCACCGAAATTCGATTGTCGTCTCACTACACCAATATTTCTTCAAAGCAAATGTCACAAGGGAAGACGAGACAAAAACCTATCAATCAAAAAAATGCAAANCAAAGAGAACTCATATTAATGCATAGAGAGGACTGTGCATCACATCATTGTATGATATGGGGTGAAGGAGAGGCTGCCCTTCGAGCACATGGATTTCAACGGAATGTATACATTTATTTGGCATCNGTAGGAAAGGGATTTGAAGAAGAACATTGGGTTTTCCACAATGTAGTAGTCCCATTATTGAATCGCCGACTGAAAGAAAAAAACTTGTGTATACNTGTTCAACTAAAAGATGGATCTCACGTTGAAACGTCACTTAATTTGTTGGAAAATATGCAGCGTGGTATCAAAACATGTAAACCATTCTATGTTGCGTTGATTGGTGAAGAATATGGGTGGATTCCGGATACAAAATTGTGTGGTGCTAACGGTGTGAGATCTCTCTTTCACATGACAATAAAAGCAATGAATCGTTCAGCACTTCCAAGTCATCGTTTCATATACAACCGAATATTGAAAAATAATACAAAAATCAGTAAGGAGAATTNGAATTTAAATCTTTTGGAAATTGATATTAAATCATATGATGAAAAGTTTTCTAAATCTTGTAGAAATACTTATGAATGTAGACAAGGGGCACTCAATGAGGTGAATAGTATAGACAGACTTAGTTTAAATACATTGGCAAGTATAGCAATTGATGACATATTTGAGGCTTTACAGTACGAGTTTGGATTTGATTGTAGTCCTTGCACTTATGGTTTACCTGGAAACTACGACTCTGTCAAAACATCACAATCAAAATTAGAAGTTTCAGGGCATAAATTGTTAATTCAAGAAAGTTTTCTTCACCAACACCTTGTATCACAATATACATCTCAATATGTACCATATTTCAGTGATGATTTTAATGACCGAGTAGTTGATGAAATAATGGATGAATTGTGGACAGCAGGTGAACACGGAAAACCTTTAGTGTGGGAAAGGCCCCTTAATCTTGCCGGTATTGGCGTGACAACACTATGTGCGAAGATAGCTCATGTATGTCCTAAAGTTTGTAAAGAAAAGGAGCGCAATAGTGTAATTTCTTTATCTCATTTTGTTGGTGCATCACCTAATAGTTATGATTGTAGACGTATGCTATTCCGTTTGTGTTTTGAACTTCAANCACGTTTTGAAATTTGTGTCAATACTAGAATCCCAGGAGAATACTCCAGCCTCCGGCCGTATTTTTTTAATTTGCTTGATAAAGTTGCNCTTAAAGCTGAAAGAGATAACCTTCAATTATTGATATGCATTGATGATGCTCATAAGTTAAGTGTTCCGTACAAGTCTGAAGAATTTGACTGGATACCTTATCGCTTTCGAAACAATGGCCATATTATGATTATGATCACCATGCCTATGGGGAAATTACCGAAAGGAAAACCAGAAACTGCNGTATTTGACATCAAACATTTACTACCATCTGGCAAGACCTTGATAAAATTTAGTACTCTAGTGGTAAAATCTTTNATCAGAAGATCGAATATTGCCAGCAAATCTTTATTNCATAGAAATATAGATAATACACTTATCTCATTGATTGATATGNTGTCCAACACAGAATTTCAAAACATCACAATTACACCTCTATATCTGGAAATTGCAACATATATTTTCTTTTCTGAAGACTTAGGGGTTTCACGCAAATCTTTTCCGAACAGTTTGGACGGAATAATTAATTGTGTTATAACACATTTTGAAGAAACATTCGGATATGACGTTACTTGCAATTTATTCTCATTAATTCACTTATCGCTTTTTGGTATTTTTACGTGTGATATTCCTAACATCTTGAAGATAGTAGAAACTANTCGGAAGCAATCATATACTAAAAAAGGGTTGCTTGATGCACTAATTTCAAGTATGCGAGGTTTTCTACAACTTGTAGAACTGAGTCCGTATCCAAACATGTTGTGTATACANCATGAAAGAATATCACAGATTATAGAAGCGAAATACTTGGGAGGTCCAGGTTCGGCTAATCGTGACATTTATGTTAGTGCTCTGGTACAATGGTGCAGAAGTGTTTCGGATCCATATTGTGATTATTCTTTCCGTAAGCCAAATCCATATGCCCTTCAGGTGTATCCATTTTATCTTTGCCAACTGCAAGATCCCTCGAAAATGGGATTTCTCCAAATATGTTCAGTCTTTTGCAATTTGAGATTTCTCAAGGCCTATATNGTATTAGATGGTGCATCTGTGTATGAACTTATTGATCATTTTCANTATTTACTTCCAAATATCTTAGCCAAGCCGAATTTAATTTGTGAATCTTTTATAAATTCTGAAAAGCTGAAGCCTTTAACTGAGAATGTAATTACAANTGAGAATGGGACGAGNACTAAGATTCTACCAGATTGTCTACGATCTCGAAGAGGGGAAATTGTCCAAGGCATTCAAAAGTATTTAACCTCAAAGGGAAACGAAAATTCTAAGCCAGTGAAATCAGCAATTCCAAAAATGCTACGCTTCCCTGAAATTAGTATTGATAATACGTTAAAGCGTTTCACTACAATGTTCACAAAATCTATTACAGAGCATTTTTTCTTTCTCAGAGAGCGATCAATAGAACTGAATTCATCTCCTACAAAGATTTTCCAGCAAGCTTTGGGNAGTCAGGGTATCTCATCCATTGCGGCGGACTTTTGTACAAGTACATTGGAATCAAATATTGACACATTTGGCGCCTGTCCCATACTGATTCAACAGAAACTTCTATGCAAAGATACTGAACGAAAAGACGCTAANCATGTTTATGCTGATATGAGAATGAATGTAATGTGTATGTCTCCGAATAAAGCTCAAGCTTTAATCGGATTTGAGAATGCAAATCTACAAATAATAACTATAGATGAAACAATGACAGTAGATAAAAGCTTAGAAGGTCACACTTCTGGGATAACAAGTGTTTCGTGGTGCAGAGAGTGCATAGCTTCAGGTGATAGAGCTGGGGATATTCTTATTTGGAANAGCCCAGAGTATGAACTAACTTCCCGTATTGANGGGGGTCATAGCTCTTCCTCNGTTTCAGATATTTCATTGACATATAATGGACTTTGGATTGTATCAGTATCTTCCGACTCCGCAATAAGATTCTGGAATTGCAAGAAATCCTCNGAGCAAGTAACTTCGTGGTCTGCAGCGTATGAATTAAGTCAGTTTACTGCGGTTGATTTTTCCCCATTTGGCGATAAGTGTGCTGTTGGTAATATCACTGGCAATATCATTTTATTTGATACTGATNATATTTCCGGGAGCAAAATTGTCATCGAAATAAAATATACAGCACACCATTTGGACAGAGTGACGTCATTGACTTGGCANCAAAGCAACGACGTGTTTTGCACTACTTCGTTAGACGGATGTGCCATGCTGTGGAGTACAACAGGTAATATGTTCCTAGGTAAGAACCCAAATAACGGTGGTTGTATTTGTGTACTACGAGAAGATAAGGGTCATTCACGTGGCTTATTAAGCGCGGCGTTTAANGATGAAAAAGAAGGAGAACTTATTACATGCGGGCTAGATAATAGTATTTTGCTCTGGGATATTAAGAAATGCAAAGTAATTCGATCTATTAGTGGACATAATGATGCAGTAAGCGGTTGTGATTTCCTCCATGATGGGACCATCACCAGTTGTAGCCACGACACTACTGTGCGGTTATTTCTCCATACAGGAATGCAGTTAGGTTCTTCTTCAGATAAACGGTTGATGCTGAATGGGAAAACCCACAAACATTCTAATNGGGTTATGTGCTGTAAAGTAAGTCATGATTCTCGGTACGTTGCGTGTGGTTCACTAGACTTATCGTTACATTTATGGGATATACAATTGAATCAATTAGCATGTAAACTCAAAGGGCATATAGATTCAGTCTTATCAATTGCATTTGCATCACCCCAAAAGNGTGGCGAAATAATACTTTTCTCAGGCGGTGATGACGTTGATTCAAAAATTGTTGCGTGGAAATTTTCCACGGCCATTCAAAGCAAGANAAAGAAGCAACCACATGCATCCTTACTAGCATCCGAATTAAGCACAATGGCCGCACACAACACAGGTATAACATGCTTAGTTGTGAATGAAGACCGTCTTATTTCGGGGGATAAAAACTCACTCATTGCAATTTGGGGATCTGGTAGCAAAACTAACGCATGGTCAAATCCTNAAAAACTGTATAATGTAAATTTGAAGTTTGGTCCTATTTCTTCATTCGTGCTTTCCACTAATAGTGGTGAAGATGGAAGTTACTTAGTAGTAATGAATGATGTGGGGGTGGTGAACACACATTGCGTGGATCTTGAAAATAGTTCACTATCTTTACGTAATGCAACACCAAATTGGAATGCTTCCAATCACCCAAAACTTCGAGGTAGATTAAGCGCCATGTGCATTGCAGCAGATGGAAATTTAATTGCAATTGGTGATGATATTTCTAACATTGCAGTNTGGAATACCCTAAGTTTGGCTAGAAAACCAGAAATCTCGACACTGCCTGGTGCATTTGCTGGACATTCTGCGGCAATATCGACGCTAGCATTTTCACCAAATCTCATGTTTCTTGTATCTGGAGGTTATGATCAACGAATGATGTTATGGTGCCCCNTTACTGGGTATAGGTACTGTGAATATAAGTTTTATGTTTGTATTACTGCAATATTTGTTTCTTCTGACAACAAAACTTTGACTTGTGGAGATGACACAGGTAATATTTATATAATGCAAATATACGAACCACTGGCTGGTTTAGGACAAATCAATCGAATATTTACAATGAACATTTTATACCAGCGGTGGGGAAAGGTCGTAGATAAATTTGGTTCTATAATCAGTTGCAGCGATTCAAAATCACCCAAACAAAATAAAAAGGCTAGAAAAGGAAGAAAGAGAAGTATAGGTTGGGCGGTATTAGAAAAAAAAATAAGGTCAAGGGCTAAATGGAAGCGTGAAAATAATTCATATTTGATTGCAAATTTATCCAGATCGGAAGATAATGAAGACAACCAAGAAAAAAGAGATTCTTTGGATATTATAGATTTATTCCAACAAAAAGGAATGATTTACAACAGATTTATCATTGATGCTCAGTCTCGTTTAAAATTGACATTCTGGGAATTGCGGGATTTTTACATTACTTCTATTGCGTCAAAAATTCACGAAAATCATCGTAAGCTTTTTCTAAAATTTGACGGTACTTACACTTCAAACAAAGTAATTGTCGGAGGAAAAAGTTTTGATTTTTCTAATTTAAGTTTTGAAGACCTTCCGTGTACATCGCAGTATCGCCTCCTGGAAGTAGCTACTGCCGCAGTGAATGTAATTATGTCACATTTCCTTCAATGTTGCTCAAGTGAAGCATTGAGATTGGAGTTTTCCATCTTGCCAGAGCACTGTGTTCAAGTATTTGACCAGTTATCTGACGAAAGTATCGACACGCGCCTCGTAAATGAAGCATTAAATTTAGTATTTATTGAATTCCAGAATAATAAAAAATAAATGTAAAATCAATAAATCTCATAGGTTTCATCAAAGCTTTTTGCAAGTAATCTTTTTGTGGCAATTTACATTAAAAACGGATAGATATATCCTATGACTCAACTAATCTGTTTTTTGTCTTTTTTTATATCTACCAACATCGCCTTCTTCTTCATCAGAGTCTGGCATATTTGTACCCNTGCCACTTTCAACGACAGCGCGAATCAAACCGAACAGTTTCTCCGCAGTCGGTCGTTCCAATTCCTTAATCAAAAGTGGCGCCAAAAGTTTCGCAATATCATGTTTTTGTTTGATTTTGAAGGAGTTCCAAATAGAGCCCCAGAATGGGGCAGTTATCATATTTCTATTGTAATATTTCATATACGTACGGACCCAAGTACCGCTATCAAAAGAGGGCTTATCTGGAATCGGATTATCAAGAAAATTNATTAAGGTTTCTACCGGCCTTTTTCGTTCTTCTTCAGGCATCCAATAAATATGTTTTTGAAAATGCTCACGAAATGATCGATTCCACAGTATTATATTTTGGCCTAATAAAACCTCTACCATGATTACACCAACACTAAACATATCCATATTTTTCATATTTCCATCATTCCCCAAAAATGACTCAAANCCTTTAAGTAATTCATCACTTGCACTCTCAAAATCGAGATTATTTTGAAGATGTGAAAACCAATTCGCGATATTTGGTGGNCCAACAGGGTTCACAGAGTGTATCAAAGCTTCATTATAAGGATATGTCACTGATTTTGGGTCACAACCCCAACCAGAATCACTCCATGATGTATGACTTTGATTATATACAAATGTATCAAAACGGGCAATATCTTCTGGACTCATACCTTTTTGACNCTTAAAGCCATATTCTTCCTTATAACTTGCCACAATATCTTCGTATTCACCATTTAACTCTACACATGAATTACCAAAGTCTCCAATACGAATTGTAGAATTTTCAAAATCCACAAATAAATTCTCTGGTTTTAAATCCATATGGTAAACTCCTTTTGAGTGCATTGATCTGAGGCCATTTGCTGCACTTAAAAAGATACTACAAAACCAATCAAAAATACTTGATTTTTTCCAGTGTTCCAAAACCAGNACATTAAATAAACTATCAAACTCATTGCTTGCACCGGGTATTTTCTCTTCGATTAAATCTTTGGGCATTGTTTTTGACATAAAACTTATATTATATATTAGATCAATTATTTCTTTCAGATTTCTGGAATTATTCACAATTCTGGGACCAATTATTTGCGGCTGAACGTTCACACTTGGGCGACCCCTTTCAATCTTCTCAAAAACAATGGTTGGATTAGGAGCGAAAGCACCATCTTGATAAAAGCTTCCGATGTAACCCACCAAATTTTTACGTAAGCATTCACTCTGTTTTGCCTTACATATTAAGTTAGAAAACGCAATTTCTCTTGTCATTGAATAAGGTAGCGCTGGTTCAATAAACTCTTTTAATGCTACTTGNTTATCACAATCAGCATCCGANTCAAAATATTCTTTTGTTGATTCAGTGCGTTTCATTGTCCCGCCACTTACGATTCCATATGTACCTCTACCAATTTCTTCTGCTTTAGTAAAATCTCTCGAGTTTAAAGAGCCAACCTTCCAACTTCCCATCGTAGTATTAAAAATAGTTATAGAATCACCAAGTGCTACATCTAAAACTCTTTCAGCGTCTCCTACTGCTGCTTCAACAACCGAATTTATTCGAATTACCAAAACTATCAAGACTACAAACTTCATTTTCAAATACTGTAAGCCTACTTTATACCAATAGTTTATTAAAAATGATGACTGCGGAGCAATCGATTATTGTGAAATAAAGTAAAAAGGAAAGAGCAATGAAAAAGAGATGGGTTAGTTATACCATATGTATACCTATATATGTTCAGAAAGAGCCAGTTCGGCCGGTGTACCGGGTATCGTTCCGCTCGTGCGCGTCGGTCATTTGCAAGTTCCTTTGCTATGCAGCTACTCGCATTGTAATATTTCCATGACAACACCAAGTCCTGAGAATATGACGACTATTAATGATGACCTTTCAGCTAAAGCAGACGAGCTTCGATCTCTCCTCGCAAACCAAAAAGAGCTTGTACGGGGCATGAAAAAAGATAAGGGAAATCATTCTGCTGAAGAGATTAAGGCTGCTGTTACAAAGATGCAAAAGTTGGCGAAAGATCTACGGTTAGTACTCAAAGACGTCAGCGTCGATTTAGAAGTTCCTGACGAGGCAGCTTTGCAAAAACTTTTGAAACAACGTTTTTTCGTTGTCCCATCTTTTGAGATCTATGGAGGTTGTGGTGGGCTCTACGATTTCGGTCCTCCTGGTTGTGCCCTCAAGGCCAACTTCATTTCTCTGTGGCGCAATCACTTTGTGATGCAGGAAAATATGTTAGAAGTTGACTGCACTAATCTTACACCAGAATCCGTTCTCAAGACATCAGGGCATGTAGACCTTTTCACCGATCTCATGGTGAAAGATCTTGTCACTGGTGAACCTCACCGTGCTGACAAACTTCTTGAACTTCATATTGAAGAGCTATTGAAAGATGTAGAAATGCCAACTGCTAAACGCAGGGAGCTCGAACGGATTCATGCTCAGGCTGATGCTTTTTCACCAACTGAACTCGATTCACAATTCGAACGATTCGGTATTAAATCNCCAACGACTGACAACGAGTTAAGTACTTCTTTCCCTTTTAATCTAATGTTTGCTACAACAATCGGCCCAGAAGGCCATAATAAAGGTTTCCTCCGTCCTGANACTGCACAAGGAATTTTTGTTAACTTTAAGCGACTCCTTGAATTTAATGCAGGCAAAATGCCATTTGCTGCTGCACAGGTAGGCATTGGCTTTCGCAATGAAATTTCTCCTCGCGGTGGACTCATTCGCGTTCGTGANTTTCCAATGGCTGAAATTGAACATTTTGTTAACCCTAACAATAAGAAACATCCAAAATTT
Source organism: Stramenopiles sp. TOSAG23-6 (assembly GCA_900128565.1). Lineage (NCBI taxonomy): Eukaryota > Stramenopiles sp. TOSAG23-6. The sequence continues at coordinate 16,268 of LT635914.1, read as the reverse complement.
AAACATATTTCTGATATGAAGATTCCACTTTTTCCAAGTTCTTCTCAACTTGGCGATGGAAAGTTATGTGAGATATCTATAGGAGAAGCAGTAAAAAATGGAGTAGTCGATAATGTACGTTTTCACTACATTTTACATATATTTTGTTTTTTCGTGTTTTTTACGAAAAAAAAAATTTGTACTTGAAAATTGTTTTTTTTACTCAAAAAAAAAAAAAAAAAAAAAAATATTTTTTTTTTTTTTTTTTTTTTTGAGTAAAAAAAACAATTTTCAAGTACAAATTTTTTTTTTCGTAAAAAACACGAAAAAACAAAATATATGTAAAATGTAGTGAAAACGTACATTATCGACTACTCCATTTTTTACTGCTTCTCCTATAGATATCTCACATAACTTTCCATCGCCAAGTTGAGAAGAACTTGGAAAAAGTGGAATCTTCATATCAGAAATATGTTTAAATTTTGGATGTTTCTTATTGTTAGGGTTAACAAAATGTTCAATTTCAGCCATTGGAAANTCACGAACGCGAATGAGTCCACCGCGAGGAGAAATTTCATTGCGAAAGCCAATGCCTACCTGTGCAGCAGCAAATGGCATTTTGCCTGCATTAAATTCAAGGAGTCGCTTAAAGTTAACAAAAATTCCTTGTGCAGTNTCAGGACGGAGGAAACCTTTATTATGGCCTTCTGGGCCGATTGTTGTAGCAAACATTAGATTAAAAGGGAAAGAAGTACTTAACTCGTTGTCAGTCGTTGGNGATTTAATACCGAATCGTTCGAATTGTGAATCGAGTTCAGTTGGTGAAAAAGCATCAGCCTGAGCATGAATCCGTTCGAGCTCCCTGCGTTTAGCAGTTGGCATTTCTACATCTTTCAATAGCTCTTCAATATGAAGTTCAAGAAGTTTGTCAGCACGGTGAGGTTCACCAGTGACAAGATCTTTCACCATGAGATCGGTGAAAAGGTCTACATGCCCTGATGTCTTGAGAACGGATTCTGGTGTAAGATTAGTGCAGTCAACTTCTAACATATTTTCCTGCATCACAAAGTGATTGCGCCACAGAGAAATGAAGTTGGCCTTGAGGGCACAACCAGGAGGACCGAAATCGTAGAGCCCACCACAACCTCCATAGATCTCAAAAGATGGGACAACGAAAAAACGTTGTTTCAAAAGTTTTTGCAAAGCTGCCTCGTCAGGAACTTCTAAATCGACGCTGACGTCTTTGAGTACTAACCGTAGATCTTTCGCCAACTTTTGCATCTTTGTAACAGCAGCCTTAATCTCTTCAGCAGAATGATTTCCCTTATCTTTTTTCATGCCCCGTACAAGCTCTTTTTGGTTTGCGAGGAGAGATCGAAGCTCGTCTGCTTTAGCTGAAAGGTCATCATTAATAGTCGTCATATTCTCAGGACTTGGTGTTGTCATGGAAATATTACAATGCGAGTAGCTGCATAGCAAAGGAACTTGCAAATGACCGACGCGCACGAGCGGAACGATACCCGGTACACCGGCCGAACTGGCTCTTTCTGAACATATATAGGTATACATATGGTATAACTAACCCATCTCTTTTTCATTGCTCTTTCCTTTTTACTTTATTTCACAATAATCGATTGCTCCGCAGTCATCATTTTTAATAAACTATTGGTATAAAGTAGGCTTACAGTATTTGAAAATGAAGTTTGTAGTCTTGATAGTTTTGGTAATTCGAATAAATTCGGTTGTTGAAGCAGCAGTAGGAGACGCTGAAAGAGTTTTAGATGTAGCACTTGGTGATTCTATAACTATTTTTAATACTACGATGGGAAGTTGGAAGGTTGGCTCTTTAAACTCGAGAGATTTTACTAAAGCAGAAGAAATTGGTAGAGGTACATATGGAATCGTAAGTGGCGGGACAATGAAACGCACTGAATCAACAAAAGAATATTTTGANTCGGATGCTGATTGTGATAANCAAGTAGCATTAAAAGAGTTTATTGAACCAGCGCTACCTTATTCAATGACAAGAGAAATTGCGTTTTCTAACTTAATATGTAAGGCAAAACAGAGTGAATGCTTACGTAAAAATTTGGTGGGTTACATCGGAAGCTTTTATCAAGATGGTGCTTTCGCTCCTAATCCAACCATTGTTTTTGAGAAGATTGAAAGGGGTCGCCCAAGTGTGAACGTTCAGCCGCAAATAATTGGTCCCAGAATTGTGAATAATTCCAGAAATCTGAAAGAAATAATTGATCTAATATATAATATAAGTTTTATGTCAAAAACAATGCCCAAAGATTTAATCGAAGAGAAAATACCCGGTGCAAGCAATGAGTTTGATAGTTTATTTAATGTNCTGGTTTTGGAACACTGGAAAAAATCAAGTATTTTTGATTGGTTTTGTAGTATCTTTTTAAGTGCAGCAAATGGCCTCAGATCAATGCACTCAAAAGGAGTTTACCATATGGATTTAAAACCAGAGAATTTATTTGTGGATTTTGAAAATTCTACAATTCGTATTGGAGACTTTGGTAATTCATGTGTAGAGTTAAATGGTGAATACGAAGATATTGTGGCAAGTTATAAGGAAGAATATGGCTTTAAGNGTCAAAAAGGTATGAGTCCAGAAGATATTGCCCGTTTTGATACATTTGTATATAATCAAAGTCATACATCATGGAGTGATTCTGGTTGGGGTTGTGACCCAAAATCAGTGACATATCCTTATAATGAAGCTTTGATACACTCTGTGAACCCTGTTGGNCCACCAAATATCGCGAATTGGTTTTCACATCTTCAAAATAATCTCGATTTTGAGAGTGCAAGTGATGAATTACTTAAAGGNTTTGAGTCATTTTTGGGGAATGATGGAAATATGAAAAATATGGATATGTTTAGTGTTGGTGTAATCATGGTAGAGGTTTTATTAGGCCAAAATATAATACTGTGGAATCGATCATTTCGTGAGCATTTTCAAAAACATATTTATTGGATGCCTGAAGAAGAACGAAAAAGGCCGGTAGAAACCTTAATNAATTTTCTTGATAATCCGATTCCAGATAAGCCCTCTTTTGATAGCGGTACTTGGGTCCGTACGTATATGAAATATTACAATAGAAATATGATAACTGCCCCATTCTGGGGCTCTATTTGGAACTCCTTCAAAATCAAACAAAAACATGATATTGCGAAACTTTTGGCGCCACTTTTGATTAAGGAATTGGAACGACCGACTGCGGAGAAACTGTTCGGTTTGATTCGCGCTGTCGTTGAAAGTGGCANGGGTACAAATATGCCAGACTCTGATGAAGAAGAAGGCGATGTTGGTAGATATAAAAAAAGACAAAAAACAGATTAGTTGAGTCATAGGATATATCTATCCGTTTTTAATGTAAATTGCCACAAAAAGATTACTTGCAAAAAGCTTTGATGAAACCTATGAGATTTATTGATTTTACATTTATTTTTTATTATTCTGGAATTCAATAAATACTAAATTTAATGCTTCATTTACGAGGCGCGTGTCGATACTTTCGTCAGATAACTGGTCAAATACTTGAACACAGTGCTCTGGCAAGATGGAAAACTCCAATCTCAATGCTTCACTTGAGCAACATTGAAGGAAATGTGACATAATTACATTCACTGCGGCAGTAGCTACTTCCAGGAGGCGATACTGCGATGTACACGGAAGGTCTTCAAAACTTAAATTAGAAAAATCAAAACTTTTTCCTCCGACAATTACTTTGTTTGAAGTGTAAGTACCGTCAAATTTTAGAAAAAGCTTACGATGATTTTCGTGAATTTTTGACGCAATAGAAGTAATGTAAAAATCCCGCAATTCCCAGAATGTCAATTTTAAACGAGACTGAGCATCAATGATAAATCTGTTGTAAATCATTCCTTTTTGTTGGAATAAATCTATAATATCCAAAGAATCTCTTTTTTCTTGGTTGTCTTCATTATCTTCCGATCTGGATAAATTTGCAATCAAATATGAATTATTTTCACGCTTCCATTTAGCCCTTGACCTTATTTTTTTTTCTAATACCGCCCAACCTATACTTCTCTTTCTTCCTTTTCTAGCCTTTTTATTTTGTTTGGGTGATTTTGAATCGCTGCAACTGATTATAGAACCAAATTTATCTACGACCTTTCCCCACCGCTGGTATAAAATGTTCATTGTAAATATTCGATTGATTTGTCCTAAACCAGCCAGTGGTTCGTATATTTGCATTATATAAATATTACCTGTGTCATCTCCACAAGTCAAAGTTTTGTTGTCAGAAGAAACAAATATTGCAGTAATACAAACATAAAACTTATATTCACAGTACCTATACCCAGTAANGGGGCACCATAACATCATTCGTTGATCATAACCTCCAGATACAAGAAACATGAGATTTGGTGAAAATGCTAGCGTCGATATTGCCGCAGAATGTCCAGCAAATGCACCAGGCAGTGTCGAGATTTCTGGTTTTCTAGCCAAACTTAGGGTATTCCANACTGCAATGTTAGAAATATCATCACCAATTGCAATTAAATTTCCATCTGCTGCAATGCACATGGCGCTTAATCTACCTCGAAGTTTTGGGTGATTGGAAGCATTCCAATTTGGTGTTGCATTACGTAAAGATAGTGAACTATTTTCAAGATCCACGCAATGTGTGTTCACCACCCCCACATCATTCATTACTACTAAGTAACTTCCATCTTCACCACTATTAGTGGAAAGCACGAATGAAGAAATAGGACCAAACTTCAAATTTACATTATACAGTTTTTNAGGATTTGACCATGCGTTAGTTTTGCTACCAGATCCCCAAATTGCAATGAGTGAGTTTTTATCCCCCGAAATAAGACGGTCTTCATTCACAACTAAGCATGTTATACCTGTGTTGTGTGCGGCCATTGTGCTTAATTCGGATGCTAGTAAGGATGCATGTGGTTGCTTCTTTNTCTTGCTTTGAATGGCCGTGGAAAATTTCCACGCAACAATTTTTGAATCAACGTCATCACCGCCTGAGAAAAGTATTATTTCGCCACNCTTTTGGGGTGATGCAAATGCAATTGATAAGACTGAATCTATATGCCCTTTGAGTTTACATGCTAATTGATTCAATTGTATATCCCATAAATGTAACGATAAGTCTAGTGAACCACACGCAACGTACCGAGAATCATGACTTACTTTACAGCACATAACCCNATTAGAATGTTTGTGGGTTTTCCCATTCAGCATCAACCGTTTATCTGAAGAAGAACCTAACTGCATTCCTGTATGGAGAAATAACCGCACAGTAGTGTCGTGGCTACAACTGGTGATGGTCCCATCATGGAGGAAATCACAACCGCTTACTGCATCATTATGTCCACTAATAGATCGAATTACTTTGCATTTCTTAATATCCCAGAGCAAAATACTATTATCTAGCCCGCATGTAATAAGTTCTCCTTCTTTTTCATCNTTAAACGCCGCGCTTAATAAGCCACGTGAATGACCCTTATCTTCTCGTAGTACACAAATACAACCACCGTTATTTGGGTTCTTACCTAGGAACATATTACCTGTTGTACTCCACAGCATGGCACATCCGTCTAACGAAGTAGTGCAAAACACGTCGTTGCTTTGNTGCCAAGTCAATGACGTCACTCTGTCCAAATGGTGTGCTGTATATTTTATTTCGATGACAATTTTGCTCCCGGAAATATNATCAGTATCAAATAAAATGATATTGCCAGTGATATTACCAACAGCACACTTATCGCCAAATGGGGAAAAATCAACCGCAGTAAACTGACTTAATTCATACGCTGCAGACCACGAAGTTACTTGCTCNGAGGATTTCTTGCAATTCCAGAATCTTATTGCGGAGTCGGAAGATACTGATACAATCCAAAGTCCATTATATGTCAATGAAATATCTGAAACNGAGGAAGAGCTATGACCCCCNTCAATACGGGAAGTTAGTTCATACTCTGGGCTNTTCCAAATAAGAATATCCCCAGCTCTATCACCTGAAGCTATGCACTCTCTGCACCACGAAACACTTGTTATCCCAGAAGTGTGACCTTCTAAGCTTTTATCTACTGTCATTGTTTCATCTATAGTTATTATTTGTAGATTTGCATTCTCAAATCCGATTAAAGCTTGAGCTTTATTCGGAGACATACACATTACATTCATTCTCATATCAGCATAAACATGNTTAGCGTCTTTTCGTTCAGTATCTTTGCATAGAAGTTTCTGTTGAATCAGTATGGGACAGGCGCCAAATGTGTCAATATTTGATTCCAATGTACTTGTACAAAAGTCCGCCGCAATGGATGAGATACCCTGACTNCCCAAAGCTTGCTGGAAAATCTTTGTAGGAGATGAATTCAGTTCTATTGATCGCTCTCTGAGAAAGAAAAAATGCTCTGTAATAGATTTTGTGAACATTGTAGTGAAACGCTTTAACGTATTATCAATACTAATTTCAGGGAAGCGTAGCATTTTTGGAATTGCTGATTTCACTGGCTTAGAATTTTCGTTTCCCTTTGAGGTTAAATACTTTTGAATGCCTTGGACAATTTCCCCTCTTCGAGATCGTAGACAATCTGGTAGAATCTTAGTNCTCGTCCCATTCTCANTTGTAATTACATTCTCAGTTAAAGGCTTCAGCTTTTCAGAATTTATAAAAGATTCACAAATTAAATTCGGCTTGGCTAAGATATTTGGAAGTAAATANTGAAAATGATCAATAAGTTCATACACAGATGCACCATCTAATACNATATAGGCCTTGAGAAATCTCAAATTGCAAAAGACTGAACATATTTGGAGAAATCCCATTTTCGAGGGATCTTGCAGTTGGCAAAGATAAAATGGATACACCTGAAGGGCATATGGATTTGGCTTACGGAAAGAATAATCACAATATGGATCCGAAACACTTCTGCACCATTGTACCAGAGCACTAACATAAATGTCACGATTAGCCGAACCTGGACCTCCCAAGTATTTCGCTTCTATAATCTGTGATATTCTTTCATGNTGTATACACAACATGTTTGGATACGGACTCAGTTCTACAAGTTGTAGAAAACCTCGCATACTTGAAATTAGTGCATCAAGCAACCCTTTTTTAGTATATGATTGCTTCCGANTAGTTTCTACTATCTTCAAGATGTTAGGAATATCACACGTAAAAATACCAAAAAGCGATAAGTGAATTAATGAGAATAAATTGCAAGTAACGTCATATCCGAATGTTTCTTCAAAATGTGTTATAACACAATTAATTATTCCGTCCAAACTGTTCGGAAAAGATTTGCGTGAAACCCCTAAGTCTTCAGAAAAGAAAATATATGTTGCAATTTCCAGATATAGAGGTGTAATTGTGATGTTTTGAAATTCTGTGTTGGACANCATATCAATCAATGAGATAAGTGTATTATCTATATTTCTATGNAATAAAGATTTGCTGGCAATATTCGATCTTCTGATNAAAGATTTTACCACTAGAGTACTAAATTTTATCAAGGTCTTGCCAGATGGTAGTAAATGTTTGATGTCAAATACNGCAGTTTCTGGTTTTCCTTTCGGTAATTTCCCCATAGGCATGGTGATCATAATCATAATATGGCCATTGTTTCGAAAGCGATAAGGTATCCAGTCAAATTCTTCAGACTTGTACGGAACACTTAACTTATGAGCATCATCAATGCATATCAATAATTGAAGGTTATCTCTTTCAGCTTTAAGNGCAACTTTATCAAGCAAATTAAAAAAATACGGCCGGAGGCTGGAGTATTCTCCTGGGATTCTAGTATTGACACAAATTTCAAAACGTGNTTGAAGTTCAAAACACAAACGGAATAGCATACGTCTACAATCATAACTATTAGGTGATGCACCAACAAAATGAGATAAAGAAATTACACTATTGCGCTCCTTTTCTTTACAAACTTTAGGACATACATGAGCTATCTTCGCACATAGTGTTGTCACGCCAATACCGGCAAGATTAAGGGGCCTTTCCCACACTAAAGGTTTTCCGTGTTCACCTGCTGTCCACAATTCATCCATTATTTCATCAACTACTCGGTCATTAAAATCATCACTGAAATATGGTACATATTGAGATGTATATTGTGATACAAGGTGTTGGTGAAGAAAACTTTCTTGAATTAACAATTTATGCCCTGAAACTTCTAATTTTGATTGTGATGTTTTGACAGAGTCGTAGTTTCCAGGTAAACCATAAGTGCAAGGACTACAATCAAATCCAAACTCGTACTGTAAAGCCTCAAATATGTCATCAATTGCTATACTTGCCAATGTATTTAAACTAAGTCTGTCTATACTATTCACCTCATTGAGTGCCCCTTGTCTACATTCATAAGTATTTCTACAAGATTTAGAAAACTTTTCATCATATGATTTAATATCAATTTCCAAAAGATTTAAATTCNAATTCTCCTTACTGATTTTTGTATTATTTTTCAATATTCGGTTGTATATGAAACGATGACTTGGAAGTGCTGAACGATTCATTGCTTTTATTGTCATGTGAAAGAGAGATCTCACACCGTTAGCACCACACAATTTTGTATCCGGAATCCACCCATATTCTTCACCAATCAACGCAACATAGAATGGTTTACATGTTTTGATACCACGCTGCATATTTTCCAACAAATTAAGTGACGTTTCAACGTGAGATCCATCTTTTAGTTGAACANGTATACACAAGTTTTTTTCTTTCAGTCGGCGATTCAATAATGGGACTACTACATTGTGGAAAACCCAATGTTCTTCTTCAAATCCCTTTCCTACNGATGCCAAATAAATGTATACATTCCGTTGAAATCCATGTGCTCGAAGGGCAGCCTCTCCTTCACCCCATATCATACAATGATGTGATGCACAGTCCTCTCTATGCATTAATATGAGTTCTCTTTGNTTTGCATTTTTTTGATTGATAGGTTTTTGTCTCGTCTTCCCTTGTGACATTTGCTTTGAAGAAATATTGGTGTAGTGAGACGACAATCGAATTTCGGTGCAATCATTGTGTATGTGGTGAGCATGAAGCGTTTGAATAGGTATAGGCATTTTGATGTTTAAATGTGGCAAATGTACATGCGAGTTAATTTTTATGGGGTATACTTCTTCAACATCTGGAAACCTAGAATTATTACTGCGACGTCTAGGTGACAATGAAGTAGATTTTTNTTTTTTATCTCCCNTAAAATATTTTTTNCGAGGTGAACATGATGTCGACGGACGCATCCCACGTTGGGCAGAAAAAGCTTTTCTATTGTTANCATAACNTCGAGTTTTTGATTCTAAGTCAAAAGGTATACCAAACGTTGCCAATAGTTTTCTTTGCCTCTGATAATTAATATTCCCCGATTTCCCGCTTACTTTCTTCTCTTTTGATAACATTGCAGGGGCTGTAGAAGGACGTATTCTTTGCTTATACTGGTTGCCAGAGTTGCCGTATTTCGTTTGAGTTCGCATTTCTGATGAACTAGGGTTTCCAGTTGTTCTCAGTCGTTGCAAAGATTTATTGTATCGTNTGAAATCTTCTTGTTTCTTTACATGGTATGGAATAGATTTTGAGTCTGATAGCTTCATGCTACTNTCCTTTGCTTTTCTTCCTCGTTGCATNTGCTTTGCCGTTATTTGTGTGGCTCCAGGATTCACTGGATCTGGTCGCGGTATTATGTCGGCTGAAGCATTCATTGGTTCCGTATGCTCAAATGTTTTACTAGTATCGAACTCACTTATTTTCAGAACTGGNTGCCGATTTTTGCGGATTCGTCTCTTTAGCCAGCTAGCAGAGACATGTTCTGTTCTCTGTCTCTCCATGCGCTCGGCCATTGCAAGCAATTTATGCATCTCTATATCTTTAGGGTTCATTAGAATACCTTTCTTGGCTGTGGTGATTGCGGCTGGGAACCTCTCCTGGGCAATCTGTTCTTTGCAAAGTTCTTTGCGACTTTTCTTCTTTCTTATCTTCTTCTTCTTCTTCTTCTCTGGAACTTCTATACGGTTCTGCACATCGTTATCAATTTGAGGAACTATTTCATGTTTAGCTGTCTTTGCGTTTTCTACTTCTACAGCCGTAGACTTTTTGNTAGTATGACCAGAACCACGACCAAAGAATGAACCAACAACATCAAAACCCTCCATCTCTGGCAANTCTTTGGCAAACNCTCGAGGCTCTGAAGCGTTTCCCAACATTGTNTAGATGCTCACTTACTGTTGTTGCATTTTCTCTAATACTATGTGCGAGTAAAATTTGGACGTATATCGATGAATTGAATCTAAGAAATTTTGATACTAGCTATTAGATACTAATTTCGAGGGTATCAAAAAAGAAAATAAACGTTAACGTTACAACAACGTATGAAAATATTGGACAGGTTTGTACAATGAAACATGATTTTTATTTTTGTTCACTTTCATTAATTTCATTTTGAAATAATTCCATTTTCTGTTGCATTTGTATTTGATGCTGTTGACTCTGTTGTTCCAAATGTAGTTGTTGTTGTTGTATTTGCATATCTTGTTGTTGCTTCCGCATCTTTCTAAAATAATCTTTCTTCATCGAAATCATTCGTTCTGAAATTTGCTCAATATCATGTTTTAATTCTTCAACTTGGTGCTTATACATGTCAAGTTCGTTATCCATTTTTTTCATTTGGTGTCGTTTTTCTTTTAGGTTTTCTTCATATATCGTTAGCTGCTCGGCAACTTCAGGCCCTGGCTGNCTCGCTAGAATATTCTTCAATTCAACATATAATCTTTCTTTTTCTTGTATTAATAGGTCTCTTTCTATCACTTCCTGTGTTTTTGACAGTAGTTGCTTTTGCTTTCTTTGGATTTTTTGAATGAGCCCAAATCGTTTTGGGTCGGTACCNGCAAGTTTTCGCCATCTATGTATATTCATTGGACGTTCTAATTCTGTCGATAAAGCAGTGATTTTGGCCTTCTCCCTCAAAATCTCTTTTTCAAGACTATATTGCCTAGTTTTCATTGATGATAGATCAAGAACATTACTCTTGAGATAATCAAGACGTTCTTTTGCAATGACCAATGCATCTTTCAATGCCTCGGCTCTTGCTTGAGTTTGAGAATATTGCCACTCACCTTTGGATAGTGTTGATCTTTGAATCTTAATTTTTTCATAAAGTTTAGCCAACTCTTCATTTCGGCGTATAAGTTGCGCACCAAGAATATCCCGTTCATTTACAACAGCTGTGAACTCCTTTGACGACCTTGCAGTTTCACCGTCAGCTTCCTGAATGATGGCTTTGAGTTTCCGAACTTCATCTTTTTGAGTGCTGAGAATTTGATCGGAGGATAGGATTTGCTTGCGTACTCGCGTAATATCATTTCTAAGACGTTTAACATCTTTACAAACCTTGACATGAGCAAAATGTTCTTTTAGAAGATCTTGGTCTTTCGAAGTGATTTCTTCTTTTTGTTGTTCAATTACTTGAACAAGAATCTTAAATTTACGTTTCATTTCGGCTATTTCTTCATGGGATTCAATAAGTTGCTTCGAGTATAAATTACGATCACTCCGGACCCCTTCATACAAATTTTGCTGCTTTTTAATACGACTTTCACCCNCTGCAATCTTTTTCTGTTCTTCAACTACTTGAAGCTCATGCAGGCGAACATCTTCAAGAGCAGCATAGTATTTTTGATTTACCAAATGGCATTCTTTCTCATATTTGTCTCTCTCAATTTCTAAAGCTTCGATCCTTTCGCGCTGTTTACGCGCCGAGACCTTAAATAGTTGAATGTATTTTGGAAAAATATTTCAAAAAAAAATTAATTTTTGTTAGGTACAACATTTCGTACGAAAAAAAAATTTCGTACAAAAAAAATAAAACATACATATCTCGCCCAACATTTTTTATGGTGTTTTCTGCAACTTTAACTAAATCATGNGTTCCTTTTGTTGCTATTTCTTCCTTTGTAAGTTTCTTATTCAAGAATGTACGATCTCGCTCATGATCTGCNGCCGCCTTTTTTAATGAATCCGCTAACTTTTTTTCAACTTCAATTGCTGCTTCNACACCTGACATCTTTGCTCGGAGATCAGCATTTACTTTATCATAGCGAAGCATACGCTGATCAGCTTCTTCGTACCTTTTAACAGTTAACTTCTTCAGTTTCCGAACTCGGCGAATTTCTTTTTCGATTTCTCTAACTTCTTTTTGTCGTTGTCCGCATTCTTTTAACCGTCTAGCATTTCCTTGCTCAATGAGATCATTTGTGTGAATTCTCTCCTCAATATCTTCTTCAACTTTTTTGATTTGCTGAAATAAAGCATCATAGTCTTTGAGGTAAACACCAATTTGGAGTTCTGCTATTTTTTGTTTTGACTCAAATTTATCATTTAAACTAGTAGATTCATCGATTTTAACTGTTTTGGTTTGGACTATTGCTTGCAAACGTTGGAGTTCAACTCGCTGAATTTTTAACTGTTTATCAAAACGATCCTTTTTGTTTTGTGCACTAATAATCTGTGCTTCACATGTTTTTACTTCTCCTTCTAAAGCTTTTGCCGCAGAGGTCACTTCAGTAAGTTCGTGTTGTTTAATTTCTACATGTATTGGAAAAAATATGACACAAAAAAAAATCGTTAGGTACGGAATTTCGTATGAAAAAATATAAATTCGAAATTGAAAAAANATAAAACATACATGTTCAGAAAGCCCCGACGTTTTGAATCGAACGTTTGTCAATGCTTGCGTCAATGCTTGCAACTCAAGTTGTTTCTGATCACGTTCATCTTCTAAATTAGATAATTCAAGCTTTTGATTCTTTGTCAGGCCAGGACCAACTTCCATCTCGTCCTCTAAATCAGAAATATTTATAGAAAGTTTATTAATCTCCGCGCGAGCAATATCCTCTGAATCTTGACATTGTTTGATTTCAACTTGAAACTTTTTGATATCTCGCTTAACATTATTTGCTCTAAAATCGCTCTCTTCGGTTTGTTTTTTGAGCCCACCAAGTTTCAATATTTTGTCTTCTGTGTCCTTTATCAGTTCGCAAGTTTTTTTTACTTGTTCAACTTCAGATTTAAATTGTTTCCCAATTTTTTCAAATAACTTTTCAAATTCAGGCTTAAAATTACCCATACCACCTTGAGCTTGTAGCATCTTATANACTCCCCCAAATCCAGATATTGCTTCGTTGAAAGCATCTTCATCAGCAGAGACTATAGGTTTAGTGAGTAGTTCCTTAAGCTCTGCTTTTTTTCGTCGCTGGATCTCTTCTTTTCTATTCTTTTCCTCATCTTCACTAGAATCAACTGTGGCTGGCATGAAGAAAATATAATCAAAAATGCCTATTCGTCAATCAAGCCTTTATCGCAATGTGTGTAATCAATACTAAAAAATTACTATTTTGTGATGACTATTCGTGTTGGATATTTACTTAAAGACTTTCATTGATACTAGTACAAGAGTGCAAATTTTTACTAACGAAAAAAACGTTACATTTTTTTTAGGTACCCGGTTCCACAACNAAAAANTTAGANAAANTTTAATTGTTTAGAACATTTTTATTAGTTACAAATCTCATCATGTAATCAATAGACTAATTGTGTTGTCAAAGAGAGAATCTTTGAATTATTCGTCCACAGATAATTGCCGTAAACTGCGCCAGGTTTTTTTTGTCAAAAGAGACGACTTTGAACTATTTACAGTTTGTTCTCCTCCTTCCGTTTTCTGTTCAATACCTTCTTGATGACCTTCTTGATCAAAAAACTTAGGGTTAGGGTTGGGCTCTTTTACATAATTATCGGAAGTACCACCACAAATANTGCTACTGACATTAGAACTACTGCCACCATCACTATTTTTTTCATTATCGTTTACATCTGAGCAAAATTTTTTTAGTGGAGCATCACTTTCACCACCACTAGTACTAGTGCTTTCAGATACACCATCGGAAATGAATGCATATTTTCTTTTACTAGTCGATTTTTCGCTTTTACTGGTATTTCGTGTATTTACTAATTCTATTTTCTGCTTTTCGTTATTATTTTTATCTTGATTACTATGAATAATTCGACGTTTTTTTAATGGATGNGATACAAGTTGTACAGAATGCGATTCTTTTTCTTCGACGACAGCCTGTTTCTCTGTACCAGTTGTTGGATTTACCCGGTTTCCAGAATAATTGTGTTGGATTTTGCTTTCCTCAAGTTTTCTCTTCGGAAGTCTTGTTATGCTATTCTGTGGTTCATCAGATTTATCAGGAAGACTACCTTCCTTTTTACGTCCAGTCTTATTATGCAACTGTCCCATATTTTCAATATTGCTATTACATTTTTTTACGGTAGGGTTAGGGTTATGTGCTGATTTCATGTTACTTTCGTCTTTTTTAGTGTTTTTTCCTATTTCTGTTTTGTGAGGTTTAAATTGAAGATGGGCGTGTACTTTGGCTACTTTAGCTTCTTTGTCAGTATCTAAGCAAGATGTAAGATTATTCTCTGATTCGCCAATTCTCATCATTCGCTCTCGCAAAAGTGACTTCATATCTGCGTGGTCAGTGCAGTGCGCAAAATTTACTCCTAGCGCAGACAAACGCCGCTTTAGTTCCGCAACGGAACAACGGTCAAAGTCATTCACTGTATCGTAGTATCTATCGTCTTCTTGTCTATAGTCTTCTTCTCGATTAATATCACCGGTACCATGCTCATGGGACATACGACTGTTTTCACTCCTCGAATTATTCAAATTCCGGTGAAAACTATACACACTGGCATACCGTTGGCGCTTGAAAGGAGTGGTAGAATGAACACTCACATCGCCATCAGAGTTATTCANAGACAACATGGGTACTGGTGAACATTGNCGCTTCCTTTTCTCTGGTGTTGATCTCTTCATCACCCATTGATACATCGTTTTTTTAACACGCAAAATAATTCTTCATTAATTCTATTCTATTGTGTGGTGTGGTTGGTGAAGAAGCCCTTATCTAATTTCCGGTAAATACCCGAAAATAAATGACGAGGGTTACCGGGATACCATACCGCCGAACGGACGGCCGTTAAAAATCTCAAAAATCAAGAGTATCTTAGAAAAAAGAATTTTGTTCAAGCAACTAAATCTTTTTAATTTAGAAAAGTACCACGACAAAAATAATTATGATATCCAGTGGTATGTTTAAGCAAACAGATCACGATATGTTAGAAGAAGAATATCTTGCCGCTTTCCGCTTCTTCGATAAAGATAGAGATGGACTACTCACACCTGTACAGCTTGCACAAGCTATGCAATCTCTAGGCTTTTGTCAAACTACTAGCGAGTTCAAGCGTATTCTATTTTGCCTTGATCCTAAATCCATTACCGAACAAGACTTTTTGAATGTGCTGTCCTCAAAATTGGTACAAAATGGTTTACTCACCACTCCAAAACTATTAGACGCCTTTAAATTGTTCAATTCAGCTAAACGGTGCAGAGTTTCTGACACTAGCAAAGGTTATCTGGAGGTTAACGATAGGGGTACTATATCACACACAGACTGGCTAGCCTTTACAACCAATTTCATTAAACCTCTCAACGTACGCTCAAAGGCAGTAATTAATACAGAAACACGAAAGGTAACAAAAATCGGTGCCTATGACTTGGCATATTTCCCCCCATATGTGTTTCTAGATGTCAAACGCGATTTTAGTCAGTCTGTAGAAGGAAAACGTGTGAAATATCGACAATGGATAAAAGACAACATCAAGGAGCATCCAGAGAATAGAAATCCAAAGAAAATGGCAGAGGTTATGACTGCATTAGGTCTATTCAACCACGTGTATAGAGAAAAACGTGCAAAATCTTCTGGTGGTGAACTGTTGGTTGATGATAAAAATTTAATTCTCCGAGAAGATATAATTCGTGTGATCACTTCCATGGGAATTCCACTGAACTTTAGAGAGAGGAGAAGCTTTGCTTCTCTCATAGATGAGTCTGCCGAGGGAGAATATATAAACTATGCAAATTTATGTAAAAACCTTTTTCTTTAAGCATAAAAACAGTTATTAGGGATAGGGTGTATAACACTTCGTATGTTATGTTTTCCGATTTGGTATCTGTGAATATATACTAGTACATAACTTATACATTTATTGTTGTGAACCTTTGGACTAATAAATATCTATCGGATAAGAGAAAGATGTAGAATGATTGATTTGAATTATTAAATGATATCATAATAATAAAAATATATCCAATATCAATTTAAATTGAAATTTTTTTTTTTTTTTTTTTTTTTTTTT